>CM034151.1:110136375-110321040 GCA_019776745.2 Taxus chinensis
CATACTCTCAACTGTATATAATCAATAGATTCCATTCTTCTTTCATGGCAACAAGATACAAGTTAGAAGTACAAGTATAAATATTGATTCTTCATGGGTTCCAATTATTTGCAACCTTCGCTCTTTGTATCCTGCAAACCTACAATGTTATGGGTCAGCACAAACACTGGCATGGACTTCACCCTTCCAAGTAAGCAACTGTATAAAAGCATTCAAAGGCTACAAAGAAGAGAGAGAGGATAATATTACTTCACAATAATTTCATAGTCATTCAAGTAATTGCGATTAGACAAGAGAAGAGGGAGACAATATTTCTTCACTAAAGATTCACAATCATACACTATTTAAGGTGTAGAGGGAGAAAGAGGAATAATAATCCTTCACAAAAGATTTGTAATCCTTCAATAATAGAGGTTTAGAGAGAATTATTTGCTTTCACGTAACCATCATTTCATTCAGTTAGTGAGGATTTGAGAAGAGAAACAATATCACCAATTTCATTCAAGCATTAAGCACACTGTCATCGCAATCACTCAACATTGTTTATAGTAGGTCGGTTGATACATGTTCACCAAATTCATTTTACAACTAGTGACCGTGCCCAAACACAATGCACGACCAACCACCTCAAGAACAATTCACTATGCAACCACAAAGGATGACCGAGTGTGGCAGGCTTAGAGAGGTTTCTGATGTGTTTTCCTAACATCAATGGCGTACCAAGGATAAGCCCCACATTCAAATCAATAGTCCTGGCGAAGATTGAGTCATGGAGCGAAAAACCAGTTTCAAACTGCTTAGGGAAAACTCCATCTCTAGGTAACTAAAATGGCTAGGGAATGACTTCCAAGCCCAACGTAAGTCACAGATAAGCAAAAACTAAATCCATCACTTTCATAGCATTTTACTAGTGAATTAGTAGAGAAGTCAATGGAAAAAACTATCGCTGAGGTACAGTCATTTTAGCGATACGATTCCAGAAGGCATTTGTAAGGTTTAAAAGGCGCTCTTGCCAAAACTGCTTATAAAGTGGATTTGGAAACAGCACACAAAAAAAATCTACCTCCCACATAAAATTTATCTTATTGGCGATCTGTCAATTTCAAGCTACAGAAAGCACATTTTAGTCATTAGGTTGCAGAAAATGCAACCACGATTATTTATTGTGCATTGATTTCGAACTAGTTTTGCAATTAAAAGGGGTTGTTTTTGCAACAGCATGCAAAGTGGCTTAAAAATCAGGCCCAAATAAATATCTGCCAGCAGAATAGCATTCATTTAATGAGCTGTCAATTTACAGCTAAGGGGAATGCGTTCAAGTCATCAGGTTGCGGGAAAAGCGACCACAGGTATTTATCACACACTGATTCAAAACCGGTTTTCACAAGGTTCTATAGAGATGATTTAGCATGGCAAAAGTATGTTGCCTAGTTCTGGGTAAAATAAAGTAAGCATTTTGGCGGTATAAGTTGAATGTGAGAATTCATTGATCCAACTTACACAATGCATACGTTATCAATATAATTTAATTTTCCATAATACTAAGTCCAAGCAACAACTGTGCATAGTTACACCACATTTTAAAAGCACTTAAATATTAAGATCTAGACTGTTTTGGTACAGGTACGGATACGGTACGCTGAAACGGAATATTTTTAAAAACCTTGGGTACGGTACGCTTTTGGGTACGTTTTACATATGTGTGTGTGTGTGTGTAAATATGTACATAAAATTATAAATTTAAAGAAGCATTTGCATACTTATTGAAATTTAATACTCATACAACTTAAAATCATTCATAGAACACGAAAACAAATTTCCAATACTTTGAGAATTAAGACTCGAGTCTGATTCATAATGTTCCAATACTGGTGCTCATGGCAAAGCGTGTTGTCCTTGCCACTCTGAGTTTTGATCTTAATGTGCAACATCCTTATAAGCTAAGTTGTCGCATTTGAATTCGTGTTCGAATTCCCCAGTGATTAAATTCAACTATGAGAAACATATATTTTAATTAAATATATACAAACGAAATATAAATTCACATTTCAAAAGAGAGATAATATCACATTTCATAAGTAGCTATTACAATGAATTTTATAATATTTAAGTGTTAAAACTTAAATTAAAACCTAACTTTAAAATATTAAAATGTAAAAAAGTTAAACGTGAAAACTTTAAATATAAGAGCTTTAAACATAAGTTAGAACTTTAAATATTTAAGAGTTAAAACTTTAAACTTTTATGTTTTAATATTAAAATAAAACTTCAAACTTTTTAAAACTTAAATATTGTAACATTTAACATTATAAAGTTATAATATTAAAACATTATAATATTAAAACCTAAATTTATAAAACGTTAAACTTTTAACTTTTAAAAAACATAAAAACTTTATAATATAATAATAAATATTTAAAAAGTTGACTTTAAACTTTTATGTTTCGTGTTATAAATATTTAAGCCTAAACTTTTATGATATTAAACGTTATAATATTAAAACCTATCTAAATTATAAAGATTACACTTTAATATTTTAAATGTAACATACCTTTCTTTTCCGCAATGGCAACACGAGCAGCTTCAACAAAGAGCTCGACTCTCCTTCACACTCGTGCAAATCAGACAAAACATCGAACCAGGAGGATGTCTGAAGCTTAGTGCCACCGCACGAGGTTTTATAAAATAAAAACCCTAATACAAATTTCAACGATTTTCAACTGCGATTTACAACCTTTTGTATAAAAAATTCACATCCGGATTTAACACGAATAAAATCGTGATTTTTAACGAATTTTTTGTTGCCTTTTGAAAGCCGACAAATTTCAAATTTATTTCTTCAGATTAGCTTATAAGTACCCACAAAAAAAAAACGTTTTTGCCTGGGGTACGTTGCAGGTACATACCCACAGGATCCGGGTACGGTTTTCTGTACCCGAAACGTACCTTGGACCTGTGGGTACGTACCCACATCGTTTCCGTACCCGTACCGGTACCAGAAACGTTTCCATCTTGGTATGAAGGGGGGGGGAACGTTTCTGTGCAGTCTAGATTAAGATTAAGGTGTCTAGTATGTCCAAAGATGAACCAAAAGCAAAATTTCTCTAAGCTCAATATTCGTATGCAATACACAGTTTGACTTTGTGGACTACACAACACATACAAGTTCTAATCATGTCTTAAATCTATATTTAACATACATGTTCATTGGAGTGCTCAGAATTACACGTCAGACAACATTCAACTCTCCCTTATGCTTCCTAGGATGTCCTTGCCCTGCTCTAAAGCTTCCATTTTGGTGCGGGCAGAGGATGAGGGAACGCCAACAAGGCCATGGGGATGGCTTTGCAACAGCCGGTTGCATTCGCTTGAAAGTTCCAAGGCCTTTTCAATAAACCATTTTTCGCAGTTCCTTGTTTCAACACAGTCCACCAGATCCTTTTCTTTGAGGCATTATGTCACATGGCTTGTGTATCCTTCACACCTTGCATACTTGTGAGGCCGAATTTCTTCTAGGCATTTTGGAAAACAGTTCGTGTGCCTTGTGCAGGCCTTCACATGTGCACGTGTCCATCAGGCACTTGCAACTTTAACATCCAACAAAATATCCACTCTCCAAATGCTTGAATGGCTATCCATCAAAATTTCCACTTTTTGAATGCTTGAATGACTATCCATGCTCTAAATTAAAACTCCCATTGCACACATGCTCAATGAGCACGGACCAAGTAGGAAGCGCTTCACTGACACTTTCGTAGATTGAATAACTATGTTCATTTCCAACGCTTCAACTATAATTGTACAATGGCGTTGTCCTCCAATGCCATCCTTTGTCAATCTCAACTCAATCTCACAACATTATATAGAGAGCACTTGGTTAAGGAGGCACTACACAATCTATTCATTTACTTATTTATTTTTATTTTATTTTATTATTATTGTATTTTTTTATTATTTACATATTTACTTGCTAAGTCGCAAGGTTCAAGATTGAGTTCAAGCTCGATGAGGATAAAGTTCAGTTCAAATTCAAGAGAGGACAAGTTCAAATCATGCCTCAAAGCTCGAACAAAACAAAAAAATTATTATTTGGGAGCAGAAGTGCTAAATTTCATTTTTGAGCATACCAGTAAAATTTGTAAATAAAAGTATTTTAAAAATGACACTTATATTTTAAATGTGCAAGTCAAAGGAGGCAGTTATCTCAAAGACTTGCAAGTATTTTCGGCTAAAGCCCGAAAACATGCAACGGCCATCAATCTAACAGTAAGCCACAAAAAGTACATTCCGAAAATCAACAAATTTAGTTCCACACTGAAAACACTGGATGGATTTACTACTCGAGATGAGCAAACAAGGCTAGAATAGAGGGGCATTACAACTAGTACAGATATCTTAAATACATCTATCTTAAAAACACCAAGAGATATCAATCTCGAGGTTCTTATCTTGGATTTTTCACATGACATGTTGATTTATAACTCCATTACCTTATATGTCAATTTTCCCTTGATTGGTGAAAACTGGCCTCAATCTACTGCACTATTGTGTGCTGCTCGAAAAAAAATCCAAGAAGAAAACAAACGGGCTCTAAAATTTACCTTATGGCTAACATATTACGATTTTTTGATCAACTTCTCCAAGAAAAGAGATAAACTTCGAAGTGTCAGCCAAATGGATGTGAAATTTAATGTTGCAACATTAATTGTTAACTCACGTACATTACAGTCCTCCACCACCACTTGTGGCAGCCCTTGTCGGATGCCTATCGGCGTAATTTGGTGTCTTTGGTCGCTAATTGTTAAAATGTGTCATAATGTGCAATGAATCGTCATTTATGGTACCTCGAAACTCATGGATTTGTAACGTAGATTGTTCTTATAAGCCTTTTGATGATGCATGAAGTTGAGAGCTTTGGCATTTTATTTCTTCTAGCTAAGCCTTTTGTTTTAGGTTTCTCTTCTGACACCATATATTTATACTAAGAGATTGTAATCTTTCCTTTGAAATCACGGTCATATTGCTTGTGCTTATGACTTAAAATAATGCTATAATTACTGAGGATTCTCAACAACTCCTTGTCAACATAGCAGTGTCTCCATCACTATGGCCTTCAAGGTCTTTAACTAAGAACACTCTAATTTCTAAATTAACATATTCACTGGTCATCTTCTTGCAAGATAATTGAGGCGGACTTTCCCCAACAATGAGAGCAACTCCAATGCCTATATGGATGTTTTTATCTGTGTTCAATAGAATTTTGGGGAGCTCCAACTCACCTTTTATATAAAGTTGTTTTTATTCCTCTTGGCAGGTTCGATTCCCATAATCATCCCCATGAGTATAGTCTCACTATTGGAAGCTTGACACAAGCTTATATGGTAAATATAATGTCTTGTCTTTGGAATTTAGAATACTCCCCCCCTCCTCCAGCCATAATTACCATAACCAAGTTTTTTCCCCATCGCCCATTAAATTCAAGGAATTTGATTCCATGATTAGCTCCTTTCCAGTAAATGGTTAGCTTGGAACCCCAATGTTCATGGAAGTTGAGATCCTGTAATGAGTAATTATGATTCTTTTAAATTTTTGAGAGTGTCTACCTTTCAAAATTTTCTTCACAGTATTTTAATACGCAGTATGGAAATATAATTCTATCACTATCTTCTTCTCTTTATGTATGGGAACATTTATGGCTTACCAAATTGTCCAACATCTGAACATTGGCACAATTCTGCAGAAACTTCAAATAACTTTGCTTCTGTTTAGAGATCCTCCATAATAGTTGGTCCAAATGGTAAGCGGATCCTTTGTATTTTGACTAAATATTTGTGTCTTCATTCTTTCCCAGAATTCATAGAACTTAATTCAAACGTTAAAAAATAAAGAAAAAATTGTGTGTTTTAATGTGTGGTTCATGAGTTCACATACCACATGTGTGGTCACAATTCATTTAATGTGCATTAGTGGTAGGTAAGATTAACTTGGTCACATGTACATATACACGTTTAATTTTCTCATGTACATTTAAGAGGGTTGTTGTAACATCCCTTATATCTAGTAGCTTCTAGGATGTTTCTCACTACTGCTCGCCTTTCTTTAACGCTCTTGAGCATTATATATTGTAGGCATTGGGTGGTATGTGGGAAAGTGTGATTTCTGTACTGGTTGGGCAAATTCATGTTGTTGGGGGATTGAAATCCTGTCATTATACGGCTGCTCGATTATTTATTGATTGTGGTACTTAGTATCCACCTTAAGTCATGTGTTTCTTGAGTTGTGAATGGTTTGCTGATTTCTGATCTTGGTTATCTTCATCCTTTCATATAAAAATTAATGTCAGTTGATGACCAAATCAGGTCACTGGGACCAAAGGAACACAAACAAGCAATAATAGCAACTGGGTGACAAACGAGCAACTCCAACCTAACAAAAGTACAATATAAAATTAAACTAGTACAGATAGCTTAAATACATCTAAAAAAACACCAAGTGATATCAATCTCAAGGTTCTTATCTTGGATTTTTCACATGCCACATTGATTTAGAACTCCATCACCTTCTACGTCGATTTCCCATCAACTAGTGAAAAATGGCCTCAATCTAATTGCACTTCTGTGTCCGAAAAAAACTTACTGAAGAAAAATAAATGGACTCGCAGTTGACTTGTCTAAGAAAAAAGAAAAACTTTTAGTGACAGTCAAATGGAATGTTAGTTATTAATTTTTAACAACTCGCGTACATTACGGTCCCCCACCACCACCACTCCCAGCTGCCATTATAGGATGCCTATCAGCGTAATTATAAATAAATAAAAATCCTAACCACGTAGGATACAATGTCAATCAACAAAGTAGAAACCATGGGAGGGGAGTGAGGCAGAAAGAAAGAGGGATCATCCAACCCTAGTCCTCACCAAAAGTAGAATCTACCATAATGTCTACTCTGTGATCACTAGAAATTGTTGCAAGATGTTATTTGAAGAAAGCTACGATCCAAAAAACTCGGTTGGGCAACCCCAATATGAGCTCAGGTACAGCAATATTGTAAATAGCAAGCCATATCTCACAAAAATGTAATAGCAACATGAAGTCACTTTACTCAAAAGAGGATTGAACTCAAAAGATTACCTAGGAACAAAGGAACAAAAGCGGCTTGCTCAAGAGAACTGCAAATTCAAAATTGAGAGCTTTTATGATATCGCTTTTATAGATAAGGGACCTTAACTATTTGAATGCTCACATCTCATCAACTGTGTTCCAAACTCATACAAAAAGATTATAGACAACTGGAAAGTAAGGACCTTTTGAGAACCTATGACAACATTTATAAAGGATTACATTATGACAAAATCGTCTCACGGAAATCTCAAGCAGAGTTTTAGAATGAAAGCTATTCCATCAAAAGATTTTCAAAAATAATATTATACGTATAAGGAGAATACTATAGAAAAATATTGTTTAGATGTTTTTCTCTATTGAGTCGGACGCTACTCTTGAAATGCCCTTGAGAATATATAGTTGAAGGGAATTTGATCTCGCCAGACAGGTTTGGGGCAAGTAGTAATGAACGAGAAGTTCTACATTGTAAACCATGTTTCCAATCCCACTAGGGCGCCTTGAAGTAACCATTCCAACACATGAAGATGGGAGTTAAACTTATGGCAATGCATGTGGCACCACATAATCATGTAAAGGACCTAAGCCAACTCCTGTGTGTTTGGAAGCATCCAAGGATAGAGGTCGAACTTTTTGCAATGTGTGTTTACACCATGTACCATATTATGGATACAATCCCAGCCTAGTACTCTCTTCAAGCTCTGCCCTAAGGTTTGCCAAAGCCTTTACTCCGTCAAGTTGTAATCTAGAAGCAAGATAGGGGCACTTGCTTCTATGACCTGGGCTCAAAACTCAACCAGCATGTCCCCGCATCAAAATGGCCTCCATGTTTATATGGTTCGGTGGATGTGGCAGAGGAGTTCGCTTTTGATGAATTTTGATTTGATGGCAGTACGATCTTCTCAGCTAAAATGGAATAATATACTCCAGAAAAGATTCTAAAGCATAATGAGAGGGCAGCCCATTTACAGATGATCAACGAGTCAATTTACCTAGCATAAAAAAGGCAATTTCACCTCATTTATTGCATATTCACCAATCCAGTAATAAGTTTTCTACTTTGTGCCGGCAAACAGGTTATGGTGAAGAGAGAGAATCTACATTGAGAATCTGAGTGTGACGTCAGCAAGACACTTGGTGATGTCAACGAGGTACTTCTTCGCTTGTTGGCAGGGATCAATTTTGAACTCTTCAATCATAGAAGGGTGATATATAAAATACACCTCGGAAGAATAAAAGACTTTTAACATTCCCCATCAATCAGAAAGGGCAGGTGCAATTAGTCCTTTTCGGTAGAAGGGCTGTGTATTACATTGTCCATCATAATACCATTTTTAACATATTTTTAGAAGTTCCTACTTTTGTCACCAATAATCAAATTATAAGGAAATGGTGTGCACTTCATCAAAGCTCTATTACCAATAAGGAAATTCCTATTGTCAATGCTTATTGACCTTGTATGAATATTCATTGTTAAAAGTGACCACAACCCTCTTTACTGCTAGAACTTACTTTCAACAAGGAGTTGAGTTGCAGTACATATTTTATATTCATGGTTTAATAAACTTGGTTGAAACTTGAAAGGTGGTGTCAAGGACAAACCCTGTTACAAAGGCAATAACAATATTAGTAGCCTAGTAGTGATCGTCTCGTTGGGATTATATTGCCCCTTAGCTTCCTATGATAATATTGTTGTGAAGTAACAAGAGACAGAAACTGGGAGGTTTGTGTGCACCTCAATAAACACTATTTGGCTGCAATGGAACACCAACCCCAATTCCCGTTGCTTTTACCACTAGGACTTGAAGTCAACAAGTTGGGAGTGGAAGACTTTTTGTAAATTCAAAGAAGAAACATCTTAGCATTCGGTATTTCATAAGAATATTTTCCATATGTGCGCTGAAATATACTAGAGGAAAGAATAAGGTGGATAAATAATAAGGTCAACAATTTTTTTAAGTTATAACTTGAAAACACAACACACATATCAGACAACCTCTCTGCAGAAAACAATGACCATATAATCATATTTTAATAGTTTAACCTCTCAATAGAGGTTTTAACTTTTAAGCATAGACAGCACTCATAAATTATTCTTCATCAAGTCTATGAAATTTGTGGGTATTATATAGCTTAACCACACTTTCACTCCTAATCTAGGTAACTAGATTTTTCTTATTTCTAGTAATTTATATTTATCATAAATTTATAGTGAATGTTGTTCATAAATAAATGTATTGTGATTATAATTTTATTTGGTTAGAAAAATATTGACAAATTGTGAGGCCAGTCCCTGCTATATCATTGAGCACCCAAAAATGGTCTTTCGACTAAGAGCAAGCACCCAACGTTTTTTTTTTTAATTTAAGGAAAAATAATTATTTAAGCTGTCAATTTCAAAGGATGAAAGCAACAGTGGGCCTTCTTATTAAAATATAGCAAGCCCTCCAGATTTGATCACTGCTTGCTGGACTGCTGTTGAACCCCATTGGCTGCTGACATCAGCAAGGTAGCATTGACTGCTGTATGGCCGTTTTGACGAGTTTGATGCTGTTTGACTTAAATGTTGACATCCAGAAATCAGTTGTAAAATCAGCAAGACACATGAATGTAAATTTGACTCTGTTTTGATTGTGCAATGTCTTTGACCTGCAATTAATGCTTTTAACTGTAGTACATATTAAGAGATCTGTTGTTGACTGATATAATGTTTTAAGATTCTCTAGTTGACTGCATAACATTCTACTGTATTTATCATAAATGAAATGTTGTACATTGAATGAGGATATT
Source organism: Taxus chinensis (assembly GCA_019776745.2). Lineage (NCBI taxonomy): Eukaryota > Viridiplantae > Streptophyta > Pinopsida > Cupressales > Taxaceae > Taxus > Taxus chinensis. Next base: position 110,146,284 of record CM034151.1, read on the forward strand.
TTTCTTCCCTCTTTGACTTCATTAATGAATCGTTTAGCACAGTTCCAAGCTTTTGTAATTGTGGAAGGGTTGTGCACCCCATCTACTTGAGTGCGGGCAGTTTGCTGGTGGGAATTAGATTTCCTTGAGAGTGATTTCAGCTGGCAGCCCAAAGCATTTTTCTACTGTTTTACTCTACCCTTCCTGGCTTGAGGACAGCTTTCTCTGGTCTTTGGTGGTTTTGAGGTAAGGATTTCTTTTGGTCCATATGAAATTTTGATAACTATTTTTGTTTTGAACGGTTAAGTTCAGGGGTCTCTTTACTGGAGTTCCTCTTGGCCTGAGGCAACTCATAGGTTTTTTTTAGCTGCCATTTGCAGTCCAGTTGAGCATAAGGTTTCTGCCATGGTTGTTGACAAGTGCCTTTGTTGCTAGCCTGGATGGCAGAGAGCCAAAAATATTGATAAGTAGTCTGAAAATGGAAGAGGAAGACACTTCTCCTCCTCCCTTCAGTGTGTTGGACCTTGGAATGCTGCTTAAGCAGAAAGGCAACCAGAAGCTCACTCCACCTGTAAAGAACCACCTTTAAAAAGAGCTACTAGTAATGCAAGATATGGACCAGCTCATACTCAAACATAGGACCTATATTGTTAATTTGTTTCCCTCTATCCAAATTTTCTCTGTGGCTAGATTTAGGATCTTCCTGAACATGATTTAGCCTATTTTACTTTCTTCGTAGCAGACCTATGTTTCAAAGTGACTCAAACCATATAGAAATGGGCAATAGGGATTTGGATGCCCTCAAACAAAACGGCTTTTCACATCTTGCCACATAACTATTTCCTAGTGGTCTTTAGAAAAGGACAAGACTGGGGTTGGGTCTTTGAACACGGGTCTTAGCTTAAGTGAAGACCTGGGCTTTTTATGAAAACAATCAGATTTAAGGGAGAGGATGAAATACTTGAGTTGGGTCCAATACTTGTGATGGTACATGAGAAAAGAATACTTGATGCTTAAATTAACTAAAATGGAAAGTAGTTGTACAATTTACATATTTTTGTAGAACTTGTACCCAACAATAGTGTGAAATAGCCAATCACGTGACACATCATACTTAATCCAGCCAGATTTGAATTTTTCATCCAGCCCAGATAAATTCAGTCCAGATCAGCCGTTTCCTCCCCAAAAAAAAGTTTTTTTTACAATAAGAGGACACCCAACACCCTAACATATTATTTAATATTAAATATATTAATATTTTACACTAAACTATTAATGTTTTCCTATGTATTCAACATTTTTTGCATATTTATAAATTATACTCATATTAATACACAATAATTAATATGTATATATGTCACATTGAATTTTTCCAAACTTTTTCAAGAGTTTCGGATTTTCGGATTTTTTTGCCCTCCCAAACAGACTGGACTTCCGAACTTGGTAAGTATGTTTTTAATTAATTTCAGACATCACAAATAAACACACCAATCTTGGGTGTGCTTGAATTTGTGTGCATCCTGACCTTTTTAAATGTTTGGCAACCTCTATCAAGCTATAGCCTTTGTTTGAAAACTCGACAAAACTCATCAATAAACAACAAGCACTCACGAGGCAAAAGACAAACAAAAAATCATTTGAAACTCGCCGAGACAAGTCAGCAGCAAAAACTTGGCAAGTTTCCCCGAGTAATTTCGTCATTACTCAACAAAATTGGCCAAGTTTTCCTTGTCAACTTGGCCAAGAGTGAAAATAATGCCCAACTAAGAAAAAAAGTCTTTTTTACACCAAAGCCTATGTTTTTCCGATGTTTGCTTTGCAAATACATTGAATACATTATATTATCAAGTGAATGTGATTGAATCATTCATTGGAGCTAGGGTTTTCAGCAACTCAGCGAGTTTAGAAATAGAGCCACAATTTGCAGCATTTGAGCAATATACAATTACAGGGTCTGCCGTGCATTATACAGCCAACTTGTCAAGTGAATGTGACTGACTGAAGCCAAGGTTTTTAGTGTTTGAAGGAATCATCAACATATAACAAATAGTTACAAAATCCGGCCAGATCCGGATTTTTCAGCTGGCCCAGATAAATTCGGTCCAGGTTGGCCCTAATTTAGGGGAAAAAAAAAAAAAAAATTCAAAAAAATTTGTAGTTTTCTGGAAAAAGCAGTCAAGTATCAACCTTATATATTAAAAAATATAGCATTTTACATTACATTATTAAAGTTTTTCTTTGTATTTGTCAAATTTTCATATTTATAAACTTCAACTGATATATCTATCTCGAACCAGATTTTCCGAACTTTTTCAAGAATTCCGTATTTTCAGATTTTCCCCCCTCCTGAACGGATCTGAACTTCCGGACCTGTTAACTATGGTATAACAGCAATCAAACTTTTAACTTGGCAAAAAACAGCAAGTTCGAAATTCTCTACATTCATTTCTCATGTCATTTTAATAGTGGTTTTCATGTTATTCAAGTTTTTAAAGTAGTGGAAAAGTTGCAGAGTAATTTCCAAGAAACTCCCAAATCCCGAGTAACAAGTCAAGATTTGGGCTGCCAAGTAATGTCCAAGTACGATTTGTTGAACTATGGCTATACCTACTTGATTATACTTCGAGCAGCAAGTGTATTATAAAAAAAATCCTTTCGATCGCCAATTTGTTTTTGAATATGGATATTTGGGATATGCCTGAAAAAGACCAAGAGTTGGCCAAGCTCCAAGCAAAACGCAGGAGGTTGTGGTTGCCTTAAATAATGGCAAAAAGGAATGGAGGCTGGCAAAAACTGCTCCGCCTAAGGTTTGAAATGAAATAAAACCTATGCAAGATCATTCCAAGGCTAACCTTTTTAATTTATTAAAAGAAGAAGAATAAGGTATGGAGAAAAAACCTTTAAAAGGACAAGTGGGAGGCCCTTTGTAGTCTAAGTCTTTGAGCACATTAAGGAGAAAGTGCAAACAAGTAAAGGAAGTAATGAATCTAGATCCTGCATTTTATAACGGGAACAAGGATTGTGAGGAAAGAACAAAAAACCTCTCACTTCAAGGGGTAATGAGAGAAGAACAGCCTGATATAGAAAAACAGAAAAATGTGAAGAACCAAGCAATGAGCATCAATCAGTCACTATATTCCCAAACAAACCTGATAGTGAACAGTCCTGAAAGGGAAGATAGAAGAAAAAAAACCAAGGCCAGCAAGATTATGCTAAAGAATTGCTGGAAGAAGGTAAACAGCCCTTAATTACAGAGAAAGGGGTAGTTTATCTATGTATATCTATGAACAGACATTTATGTGAAAGTGCCTCCCTCAGATCATAGATGACACGATGGTATTCTATTATCAAATGAAATGAAAATATTTTTCCCCTCTCCTTGTTCTGCACGGTATCCTTGTATTTGTTTTACTTAGAGGATGTGCAGTTAGATAATAAGGGTTAAGGCCATCACAAGGAAGAGCTCTTAATAGCTTTATTTGCTTTTTAATTGTTGTGATCTTGTCTTTATAGATTTCAACACATTGTGTTGATGTAGCTGCTAACATGTAATATCTTAGATTTCAGCATTCCACATTAATATAAAGATGTATGTTTTTACTTCAGCGCTTACATCAATATAAACAAACTAGTCATGGTTTAGAAGAAATCCACTTAATTCTACACTGCCAGTATAAAGAGCCTATTACTGTAAAAAAATTGTTACAAATACCACCTATATGATATTAGAGGATGGCACTCAGATCAAAGTGCCAAATCACTTTATTATATTTTGCAACAAAGAATGCAAATGCAATTACAAATTTTAGCAGAATGGTACAGCAAGCTGAAAGATCCCTGGATGGATCCTTCTTGTACTCTACTGATTTTTAATCAAGCAAAAACAGCAAATACAGTTTTATGTGTATTTATGACAATATCCCTAGTACAGATCTGGAAAGTGCGACTAGGTTCTAGGAGAGATATCAATGTAAATCACACCCAATAAAATTACTTCTAATTTCTAATGACTGCCCAGATATTTGGGGGTTGAAATACACAGAAAACTGAACTTATAACAATCCAAAATGCCCAGAAAATCAGATCTGAAGTCTGTTATTATTCAGATTGAAAATCTTCAAAATATACTCCAGAAATGATAAAAAAAAGTACAGCGATCAGATTACAGAATGATGGCAATTATTTGACAAATATTTTCAGATGAAAATACCTCTGAATTCGCTGCCAGACTGTTTACAAGGGATTGATCCAACTGCTGGTTGCAAATCACTGGAAAACACCTTCAATTCCCTTTCCACACATGGCTGAACTGAACCTGGAAGTCTGATGAAGAACACTAGGAATTTCTGAGTGAAATCCCCTCTCAATCTCCTGGGGTTTTCGTCCGCAAGAGATAAATTCACAAAGGGTTTTCGTCCTTGGAATTTCTGGTAAAAGCTCAGAGCTCTTAGCAATGCAATAGATAATAATAAAAATCTGGATGTCCTCTCTACAAGTCGACTTGTTTATTTAAAGGGAGATCAGCCAACCACCACCCCCAAATCAGCCAATAAAAATTGTTTCATTCTCCTATGCTGGGCGCATTTTCCTTTTGGGGCTGATTGGCACATTTTCCAAAAATTGACTCCCTAAGGTAAGTCGCACTTTCTCTTTTCTAATACAATTATTTTTAATTGTATTTTTGACATTTTAATTCATCATTATACTTTATTATTTATTATATGTGTTTTTTCATGATATTATTATTTTTTGAAACAATAGCACAATATAATAAAATAATAAAGATAAGTCACCCTAAAACTTCCCTTTGGCCGTCGGGTAGACATAAAGGGCCAAAGGTCTTCGCCCAGGCTCACGCGGGCAGAGGGGACATTACAGTCCTCCCTCCCCGGAGTTGCTTGCCCACAAGCAACTGTAGCAACGCGGGGTGCTGAAGAATAGACTCACCCTCCCAAGTGGCATCCTCCAAGGGTAAATCTTTCCAACGAACCAGGTACTCCCGTATCACCTTGTTCCGCAATCTTCTCTCCCCCCAATCCAGAAGTCCCTCAGGAACCAAATCCAGTCTTCCCTCATCATCCAAGGGGGCGTAACTCTACTGAAGAGGTCACATGCTGTCCCAATGCCTTCTTTAAGCAAGATACATGAAAAACATTGTGTATCTTACTTTCAGAAGGTAACTCCAACTCATAAGCTACCTGTCCAACTCTCCTCACTACCCTGTATGGACCATAGAAGCGAGGCTTAAGCTTCTCCGCTCCACTCTTCTTAAGAGTACTCTGTCTGTAAGGCTGGAGTCGTAAAAAGACCATATCCCCTACCTCAAATGATCGCTCAATCCTGTGCCTGTCTGCATACATCTTTTGCTGATTTTGGGCGTGCTGCATATTGTCCTTAAGGGTTTTAAGGATATCCTGGCTGTCCTGTAAACACTCTCGAGCCTTAGGAGCTCTGTTATCTCCAAACGCCATATCCACGAAGGATCTTGCGTCATAACTGTACAAAGCTCGAAAAGGGGTCATCCCGATGGACATGTGGTACGTAGTATTGTAACAATACTCGCACAAATAAAGTTGCTTGACCCATGCTCTCTGCTGCCCTGAAACATAGTTGCGCAGGTACCCCTCAATCCACTTATTCACGATCTCCGTCTGCCCATCTGTCTGTGGATGATAGCTAGTGCTCGGAGTCAACTCAGTGCCTGCCAACCTGAAGAGTTCCTGCCAAAATGTGCTCATAAACCTGTTGTCCCTATCGCTAACAATATTCTTCGGAAGCCCATGTAACCTGAATACCTCCCTAAAGAATAAATCAGCCACCTGTGGTGCCTTAAAACTCGTGGGGATGGCAAAGAAGTGTCCATACTTAGTCAACCTGTCAACTATCGCATAAATGCGATCATAGCCCTGCACAACTGGTAGTCCTGTAATGAAATCCATAGATATACTCTCCCACCTCTGCTCTGGAATAGGTAAGGGCTGTAATAAGCCTGCAGGGAAAGTATGCTCGGACTTGTTTTGCTGACAAGTCACACACTCTCGAATATACTGTAGAACATCCTCCTTGAGACCCTTCCAAGAGAATCTCTCTCTAACTTGCCTATATGTCTTGAAATACCCTGGATGTCCTGCTAATGGTGCATCATGGAGTGCATGTAGAATCTTCCCCTTGAGCTTAGATTCAGGTACCAAATAAATCCTACCCTTATAATAAATCAAATCAGAAATTACCTGGTAGCGCCCATCCTGAATTTTGCCGTCCATGATCTCACATGCTAAGGTGTTCTTTGAATACTCAACCAGCAATTGAGACTTCCAATCTGCAGAAATCTCACTCATAGAATATAGGACAGCAACATGGGGTCTCCTCGATAGTGCATCCGCCACAACATTCCTTTTTCCTTTGACATACTCAATGTCAAAATCATAGGCTTGAATCCTGCTGACCCATTTCTGCTGCCTCTCATTGAGTTCCTTCTGCTCCAAGAAGTACCTCAAGCTGTTATGGTCGGTCCTCACTACAAACTTTCCTCCCACCAAATACTGTCTGAACTTCGCCAATGCATGCATGATGGCGAGCATCTCCTTGTCATAGGTGGAATACAATCTCTCGTTCTCCCTCAATTTTCTACTCTCATAGGCAATGGGATGACGGTCCTGCATCAAGACTGCACCAATACCTGAGCCCGAAGCATCACACTCTAAGATGAATGGTTTGGAGAAGTCTGGAAGAGCAAGGACTGGACATGTGCTCATCACCATCTTGAGCTCATCAAATACTCTCTGTGCCTCCTCTGTCCATCTAAATGCGCCTTTCCTTGTGAGATCTGTCAATGGTGCAGCAATATCTGAATAACCCCTCACAAATCTCCGATAATATCCGCATAACCCTAGGAATCCCCGCAACTCTGATATGTTCCTGGGTGGAGGCCAATCCTGCATAGCCTGTATCTTTTCCTGATGGACCTTGACCCCATTGGCCCCAATGACATGTCCCAAATACAGTATCTCAGTAAGTCCAAACTCGCATTTGGACATCTTAGCAAATAGAGACTGAATCTCCATAATGCCAAGTACCTCATCTAAATGCCTCAAATGATCCTCCCATGACCTGTTGTAGATCAAGATGTCATCAAAGAAAACTAGCACGAACTTCCTCAACTGCTTGTTGAAGAGATGGTTCATGCATGACTGAAAAGTGGCAGGTGCATTAGTGAGACCAAATGGCATCACCAAGAACTCATAATGCCCATAATGACATCTGAATGTTGTCTTGAGGATATCCTCCTCTCGGACCCGAATCTGATGGTATCCCGATCGAAGATCAATCTTCGAAAAGTAAATGGCTCCATACAATTCATCCAAAAGCTCATCAATACGGGGGATGGGATACCTGTTTTTGATGGTCTTCTTGTTGAGGGCCCTGTAGTCGATACACATTCTCATCGTCCCGTCCTTCTTTACCAACACCACCGAAGAAGCAAATGGGCTAGAACTAGGACGGATATGCCCCATATCAAGAAGCTCTCTGATGGTCCTCTCTATCTCATCCTTAAATTTCTTAGGATGACGGTAGGGTGTAGTGATCACAGGCTTGGCACCCTCCTCCAACTCTATGACATGCTCAAACCCTCTGTCTAGTGGTCTCCCTGGAGGAATATCACCAAAAACCTGCCCGTGCCTATCTATTATGGTCTGAATATCTGCATGCAACTGCTGTCCACCATCTAGAGAAGATTTGGATGAAATAAAACATTGGGCTGCCCATGCAACCTCTCCATGACTGATAATAGACTCCATCCTATGTGCTGAAACAACTCTAGGCCCACCATCCGAAAGAGCTCGTAGCACAATCTTCTTCCCCTCTGACATAAACTCGATCTCCATTCGTTTGAAATCCTGCACATATCTCCCCAAAGACTGGAGCCACTGAATCCCCAAGACTGCATCTATCTCCCCAAGTCCAACTATGTAAAAATCATCTGTCAGTGTGTAGTCTCCTAGCTGGATACTAAGCTGTGGAATTCGTCTAGTGCAGCTTAGAGCAAAGCCATCTGCCACTCGTACACTAAACCCCTCAAATTCTTCCGCCTGTAATCCCCGCTTCATCACAAATCCCTCATCAAGGAAATTGTGCGTAGCACCACTATCAATCAAGCAAACAACTCGTTGGCCCTTAAGTACTCCTTTCACACGAAATGGATGATACCTAGGGACTTCAGAAAGTGAAGCAATAGTACCTGAGCCTGATGCATCTCCATCTCCTAACTCTACCTGGGGCTGCTCCTCATGTGCACCCTGACCACTGTCCTCTGTATTTGTATCTGCTGAAGAATCTACCTCTGCATCTGAGATAACCTCAATAAGATGCACCTTGCCTTTCCCAAGGCAGTTGTGTCCAGGCTCCCAGTGATCTTTGCAATGGAAACAAAGTTTCTTTCTTCTCAACTCATTCCGAGTCTCCTGATCCATCCTAGGAGGGGGAACACTCCTTTGCTGAGTAGTGGGACGCTGAACCGGCTTGGAGCTTGTGAAGGGCTTCTTACTAGACTGGTAAGAAGTGGGAGTGGTCTCCAAATCTAATGCTGTCTGGATAGCATCATGTAGTGTAGTAGGCCTAAGGGCCTTGACCAACCCTCTTAACCTGTCATGCAGGCCCTCAATAAAAAGCATTACCACACGTCTCTCGGGCATCTCGGGAACCATTACTGCAATCCGCTGAAATTCGTTGATGTAAGAATCAACGTGCCCACTCTGTCGTAGCTGTGCCAAATCCCTGTAATATAGCTCCACATCTTTGCGGTCAAATCGGGCAATCAACTTCTCACTAAACTCCCTATATGACCGTAGTAAGTCATGTCTCTGTGTGATAAGCCCATGGTGCCACCAATCATATGCCACCCCCTCTAAGTGAAGAGTAGCAAACTGAATAGCCTCCTGTTCCTGCATAGGTTTGAGAGTGAGGTATGTATCAAGCTTGTGAATCCATGCCCTGGCACTAATCTTCCCACTGCCATCGAAGGTGGAAAGAGTCACCTTATTGGTAACCTGCTTCAATTCTCTATTTTGCTGGGTCCTAGGCCTCTGTGCTTGCCTAGCTTTCAAGCTTTCCCTTTTCTGCATACAATACTGGTGGAGGGGAAAGGCGTTCCGTACCTCTTCTGGTAGTGATCTCCACTCATCATGAGCTACCATTACATTATCTTGAAAGGCTATGTCTTCAAGTGGGTCCTCAACTAATGGTGGCTCCTCCCTTGGTAGGAATCTGGGCTGCATAGGTCGATCTGCAGTCCTCGTGGGTCTTCTTTCCTCTGTATATCTCCTATCTCGTGGAGGGGAACCTCTTACGCTGCCCACTTCTGTAGGAACCCGGCTGTGCCTTCTGTGGCTGCTAGCTATGGATGCAGATCTTTCCCTTCTATCATGCCGATTTCTTGCCCTATCCATAGTTAAATTCTCCATCAGCTGTCTCATGGTCTGAATCATTTCCTGATGGGAATCGATCATTCCGCTGAAAAGTGCATCCGGATCAGGCCGCTCACGTCGTGGAGGAGTGTGTGCTCCTTCTCCTCTATCCATGATACCTTCAATATTCAGGCGTGCCTGACTCCTAGTATAATATCGGTGTGGCCCAACTTCTGTAGGCCGCATAAAACAATTCCAAACACACCCTCCAGGTGGGAGGATTGATGCTCTGATACCACTGAAAGATCCCTGGATGGATCCTTCTTGTACTCTACTGATTTTTAATCAAGCAAAAACAGCAAATACAGTTTTATGTGTATTTATGACAATATCCCTAGTACAGATCTGGAAAGTGCGACTAGGTTCTAGGAGAGATATCAATGTAAATCACACCCAATAAAATTACTTCTAATTTCTAATGACTGCCCAGATATTTGGGGGCTGAAATACACAGAAAACTGAACTTATAACAATCCAAAATGCCCAGAAAATCAGATCTGAAGTCTGTTATTATTCAGATTGAAAATCTTCAAAATATACTCCAGAAATGATAAAAAAAAGTACAGCGATCAGATTACAGAATGATGGCAATTATTTGACAAATATTTTCAGATGAAAATACCTCTGAATTCGCTGCCAGACTGTTTACAAGGGACTGATCCAACTGCTGGTTGCAAATCACTGGAAAACACCTTCAATTCCCTTTCCACACATGGCTGAACTGAACCTGGAAGTCTGATGAAGAACACTAGGAATTTCTGAGTGAAATCCCCTCTCAATCTCCTGGGGTTTTCGTCCGCAAGAGATAAATTCACAAGGGTTTTCGTCCTTGGAATTTCTGGTAAAAGCTCAGAGCTCTTAGCAATGCAATAGATAATAATAAAAATCTGGATGCCCTCTCTACAAGTCGACTTGTTTATTTAAAGGGAGATCAGCCAACCACCACCCCCAAATCAGCCAATAAAAATTGTTTCATTCTCCTATGCTGGGCGCATTTTCCTTTTGGGGCTGATTGGCACATTTTCCAAAAATTGACTCCCTAAGGTAAGTCGCACTTTCTCTTTTCTAATACAATTATTTTTAATTGTATTTTTGACATTTTAATTCATCATTATACTTTATTATTTATTATATGTGCTTTTTCATGATATTATTATTTTTTTAAACAATAGCACAATATAATAAAATAATAAAGATAAGTCACCCTAAAACTTCCCTTTGGCCGTCGGGTAGACATAAAGGGCCAAAGGTCTTCGCCGAGGCTCACGCGGGCAGAGGGGACATTACACAAGCCACGGTGAATCAAGGGTCATGATTGTGATTAGAGTTCACGTCCCACTAGGCATGTTCTCCATATTAATGTGGCTGAGAACATGCAAGCCACATCCAGATGTGGATAGGTGCAAGTCCAAGGAAAATTTTGGTGGGAGAGAAACCCCTCAGATGCATCTTATAATCCTCGTAAAATTTATGCATGACACTGCATTCGGCATGCAGTAAAAAATGATGGCAGGTGAGTGCTCTCAAGTATTGATAAAAAAGGAAAAAAATCTGCACAATACATACCTCTGCAAGAATCTCTGCCGAGGAAACCCCAGTTTCTTCACGCAATTCTCTGATGGCTGCGTCTTTAGGAACTTCTTGTTCATCAACTCCACCCTGCTACCACAATGGAAACATCAAAACTCACCTATCCATATATTAGAAATACAAGAATTACTATTAATTGCCATTAACACATAAGATTTGTATAAAAAAAAATTGAAACGGAAATATTATCCTATTCTTTTACAGAAAAAGAAGACAAGCAACTTTGATTTCACTTTTGGATCATATGCTTCGGGGATCGTCGTGGAGAATTTTAAATCGTCCCGAATAATCCTAAAATATTAACTAATTTGTGGATGAAATTAACTGACTAATACCAAAAAACTACCGGAATTCACATTAAATTGCACGTTTCTGTCCTTAAATATTATCATATAAAATTTCAATTTCTTACAACAAAACGGAAAAGGAGAGGCGTCTCTGCTGTTTCCAGTGAGACCCGGGTTCAAAGCTTGCTACTGACATTCCGGCTACAGCCCAGCCTTTTATCTATATAATCATGTTCTGGCCCCAGGTAGAAAACCGGAAACTAATTACAAACTATGTTAATGAAAATGGAAAAGGAAGCCATAAACTCCAAATTCAAATCCATATCGATATACTGAAATAATAATTGAGAAATAAAAGGTAAAATTCAGACGAAGATAGCAATTACCTGTGGCATTTGCCATGCCCCTGGCACATCCAATCTTGATGCCACAAACACCTAAATACAATAATAAACCAAACAAAAACTAATTATTTCCCTGCTCGAAAAGCCTAAGGAATACTATAAAACGAAAAAGATTTTTATGATTTGAGGCATTAAATAAAATACCTGATTATTAGAATTAATGAGGCAAATCCCTACGTTTGGTCTGTAGCCTGGCGGAGGGCCTTCCATGGACGATGCAGTGACCTTTACAGGACCAAAATGGCCTTGATAAAAACAATTAGGGTTATTTGATTTGTTCGCAGTATAACTCCTTTTTATACAGTGTGTAAGATAATGCTTCACGTTATTATTGTTGTTATTGATGATGATTGTGCGGCGGGATTTGAAGTGCGGAGGAAGGTGGGAGAAAGGCGGAGGAAGGTGGGAGAAAGGTGGAGAAAGCGGAGGGGCCAAACCTAATGAGAATAACGCTGCTGTGCAGCGAGACACCATAATAACACTCGTAACAGCATTTGAATTAACTCATTCTCAAACACTTGTTAGTACCTTTGACGGATTTGTAGCTAAATAAAAACATATTTCCCTCTAAAATCACAAAAAAATAATGGCAGGAATGTATATTATATTTCACATAGACAAAATTCAGGGTAAAGTGTAGGGGGAAAGAAACTCCCACCACCCCTCTTTCAAACCACCTCTTAAGTTTAGGGGGCCAAAAAAAGTGGCCAGTTCCTGCCTTTAAATTGTAGTTGTAGATTGTAATAATCGAAGATGTAAAGATGAGCGGATTGTAATAGGCAAGAATGTGGTTTGTCTAAAACACCGAGGAAAATTTTGTATAGTCCAAACATAACTAAACATATGCCTACATATCCCTTAAACATAACTGTCTCTGAAAATAACATGTTGCTTTATGTGCTCCTATTAAGAAACATGAAGAGAAGCACATACAATGTACAATAAGCATCTTTGTTCGAAAATGACACCAAAAGGTACTCGGATGCCTTCTTTCATGTTGTGTCAAGTTCAATAGATAGATATACATTTCCAACTAGTTAGGTACAAAACTTAAGCCAAATTCACATTATGTAATAGTGTCATTCTCTGTTCACTGTAGTGTTTTAGGTCTATATTACTAGATTGGATTTAAGTAAACGTCTTGTCCAACGTACTGAAAATATCGAAGCAAGTACAAATATAGTATTCGCAAAAAATTCTACATAAAATTCATTTTACTGGACCTGATGGAAAAATAGTGTTATAGACCATTTGGTGTATGTGGGAGTTGAGGTACGAAACAAATGAATGGTGTCAAGTGCAAACTACATTACCAATTCTAGTTTATGGAGTGGCAGTAAATAGCATTGGGTGGACATTAGCTACTGGTTAGGAGAGAATGGTAATATACGATGGTAATATTTAAATAATTTTTTAGAATTGATGTGAAAGGGATGCCTTGGTCATGTGTGAACAGGGAAATGTTGAATAAGATTTAAAATTAGAGGTATTTTGCATTGTCCAATCAAACATATATTTTTAAAATTATGTAGGTAGTTTGACTAGTATCAAAACATACTATTAAACAAGGCCATGATATGGCAAATCCTGCCGAAGGCTTTGCTTTGTTGTTGTTGGTAGTACTTGTTGTACAATGGAAGCGTTGGTCGCTTGTTGAAGATGGGGAACACTATTGGTTTGTTGTTGTTGCTATTGTATTTGTTGTAGTGTTGTGTGAATGCATGGTTGTTATTGCTCGTTGTGCAATGAATGCCATACAATTGTATGAATTGGAGAGGAGAAGTTGCAATTATGCAGGTTCGAAGTTTAGGAAACTACATCGATGTTGCAGAAACATGTTTGAAAATGAGGGTGCTCGTAATGTAGTGCAATTGGGCAGGGTGTGTTTTGGGGCAAGGCTGTTTCTTTTTTGTTGAAAATTGGAGAGGTCTTTGGCAAAGTATTGTGTGATTGCATTGTTGCTAGTAGTCATTGTACAATGGAAGCGCTGGTTGTTGGTCGAAGATGGCAAATACTATTGGCGAAGCATTATTCGATAATGCGGCTGTAATTTGTTGCGAGGATGAGTTGGAAAGGAAAAGCGGCAAGTATGTTGGATTCAAATTTAGGGTACTATATCGATGTTGCAGAAACATGTTTGAAAATGAGGGTCGTTGTAGAGTATAGGGATTAATAAAAGATGAGAAGTAATATGTTGTGCGGGATTGGTTTTAGGATTAATAAATGATTCAAGGGTTTTCAATAGAGATGTATGAAGTCTAAATATGGTATTTGTGATACATATTATTTTTGAAAGTAGTATAATATTTTGAAAACAATTAATATATAAAGGGATTGTGTGATAAATTTGGCAAAAATGAATTAGATGTGGATTTGATTATTTATAGGTCGTATTTATATTTGTTTGAAAGTTACGTAAGAAGAAGATTATTATTGTTTTAATTGCAATATGGATTTTGGGTGATATTTCAGAAGGCTGCGATGGATTAGGTAGATATTAAGGCGGGAGTAATAGTCGCACGCTTGTGTTGTAATGGGATTTATTGTCATTTGCAGAAGGCGGAATGGTGATGACAGGTGTTGGGAGAGGCTAGATACGTGTTATTTTGTGCCTTGTTTTTCGCTGTAACTTTGGAAAACTTGTTTTTTGGTATTATGGCGTGGCAATGTCGGAATTGTGGAGTTGTGTTTGCAGGGGACAAAAAGAGTATAATCGTAGAGATGAGTTTTTATCTGTCTCTGTGCTTTACCATTGTCTGAATTTAGAGTCAGTAAATAGAAGACACTGAAATTATTTTGTTGTGCAGTTGTATTGCGTTTTTCGCGACTTAGATTGAGTTTGCAGAAAGCATTTAGTTGAAAACGAGGTTAGAGCTAATTTCGTATCAATCGAAAAAAAAACAATGGCCCACAGCTTGTCAATTTACAGGCTGCCAATAAAAATAACAACACCGGATGCCACGTCACAAACATTAATCAATGCGTTTAGTGAAAACAAATAATCCACAGACATGGGTACAAATCACACCAAAATCAGTTCCAACCTAGGAAGAAACAAAACGGGGGTGTTCGTGTATATTTCAACTACTCATCAATGGCATGCTGTGTGTATCCTCTAAATTTTGTCCCGATTCTTCAAAAATCACCGAGGATATACTTGAGACGCGGAGGATTTAACACCCGATCTAGATGAGGTGGTTGTCCCAGATGTCTGTGATGTAGAGCCCTTGTCAAGATCCGACCATGGCTTCGATATTGATTTTGATTTTGATTCTGGACCATGGCTCTTCCAATCTTCATTAATGCAGGCTTTGTGGGATTTGGCAATGTCACTGAACTGCTTGAGATCATTATAATAACATTCGACATTGATGGACGAAGAGTTGCATCAGTTTGTACACACAGAAGACTGAGATGAATGCATCTCAAGGCCCGCTCCCGTGGACATGTTTCTCTAATTGTTGAATCCACCATACTCAAAAACATCATCTCCTTCGTAAACACTCCACGCCTGCATCACACATCATCAATTCACATAAGTGGTGTAAAATTTCTCTGTTACTTAAAATGGATTTCAGTTATTATCTGTTGTCTCTAATTGTTACATTAAATTTTTATAGAGATATAATTTATGTTCAATGATATGATATTGACATATACCTCATGGAAATTTTGATATTTACTATGGGAATGATAAATCTATACATATATTATGCAAAGTACAATAATAAATTTGTTTAATAGAGGTAAGTATATGTATGTTTCACTTTTATAAATTTCATAAATATATAATAAATTTACATAATGTGTGTTATTTTTTAATAAGAAAATATATAATATGATATGTTAACTAATATAAATAATTTATAAATAGTAATAGTTAATTAAACTTTCACTTTATTTAGATTCACCTTCTCTATATAATGTTGTCATATTGTAATTGGTGATAGTTGGCATTGTCAAGTATTCAATCAAATCAGTTTTAATGTAAGTTATCTACAATCAAATAAATGAATTGATAGATTGATAGATTGATAGGGGTTAATAAATGCTAGGCCACTTGGCCATTTATAATATTTTGGCTTTAAAAAAAGAAAAATATGTACTTCAATAAGAAGAAAAAATTGTCAAATCACCCTTTCCAACCAATCAAAATTTCAATAAATTTATTTATGTGAAATTGTATTTATGTAAATATGTCAATTCAAAAATTATATATTAGAAAACTTGAGATGGGTAGAAAAATTCTTGTTTATAATTGGTTCACAATAACATTATTAATTAGATGACATGAAATGTATATTATCAATTTTATGATTCTGCCTCCATGGGACCATGCTCTCAGTGAATGGGGATAGTGCCCTATATACTACTATTTGTATTTTTGAACTACAACCTCCCTTTGACATATGGATGTGTCATTTTATATTAAATTATATATTTATAATATCTCTTTCATATATCATTATTTTCGTGTTAAATTTATAATTTGAAATTATTTAATTACCAAATTTATGTCTTAGAATTTTTATCCTTTTTTAAAGTAATCTGGAGGGATCTACGAATAACCAGTAACTTAGAGTTTTGAAGAGTGAAGCTCTAAAATAAGGTGAGCGTCATTGATCAACCTTAATTGGAGTAACACACATTGAACCCTCAATGATCAAATCCAGGACCTCTCATTTATTACTTAAATTATACATACATAACATCTCCTCTATACATCATCATCGCTTGTTAAACTTATAATTTTTTTTCCTATAAAAATTGTCTTAAAATTTTATACACTCGAACTCGCGACCTACTATTTTTTATTGTCATGTTTTACGAGTTATACTACATGGTAACAAATGGAAATCATTATCGCGAATCATATTTGTTTGAGTTGAAATATTTTTTTAACTTTTCAAACTCATTTAACATGAATGTATGACATGTATTTTATGGAGGCATCCACATAAAAAGGTGTAACTTGCCCAAGATAGCAAGTGCCTCCATTTTATAGCATATAGCTTCAATACATATATTTGGAAAATATCAATTTTATGATTCTTATATCGATTTTACATATGCCATATTGATTAGTAATTTCATTAACTTCTTCAAAACAAATATATTAATTAGTGACAAATGACATCAATCTAGCCCTATCAATGTGTCTAAGTAGAAAAAATCTTTCTAAGTTTAAAAAAACAAGCTTCAAACTCTATCGTATGGCCAAGATATTAGGAAAGAACTTCTAAGGACAGTCATTCAACCGTCAAATTTAAGCAAGAAATTACCATGTAAAATTCAATAGATGTCTAATTTAATATCGTAATAGTTGTTTATGCACGAAAATCATAGACCTCGTCATCATCCTTCCTTTCCATCATAAAACAACTATTAACATAATGATCTCATCTCAATTTGTAAATGTAAAATTTGTTTCCCTTATTACATTGAAAGGCATTTCCAAATGGGATTTCCAATTGTTATGGCTAACACACATTAAGGAAACAAAAGGCCCAAGATTTTGTGTTGGTGTCATTGACAATCGACTCCATCACAGTCATTGATCAACCACCCAAAATAGCCTATATGTTCATGTATTGGTTATTCACCCACCTAGTCTACATGTCTTTTAGTGAGATCTGTCTCTCGGACGAAGACTTACAATTGTGCTATGACTTTGTGATGGGGTTATATGTGGTAAAGCACGTGGCTAAAAATAACCCTAGCGGCTTAGTTTCAAATTTCCACCATGCTCATTACCTCCTTCGCCAGATAGTCGACAAATGATACCTTCACCTCTGAATGATTGATAAAATGTGTATAGGTCTACACCATATATACATATCCATTTACGTAGCAATACTTCATAAAAGTTCAAGCCTATTCTAGGTTGTGTAAATACTTTTAACAAACTAGTCATGTAAGAATTGTTAAAACCCAATAAACTCCTCAATGTGGACTCACACCAATCATGGAAAAATTAATAATATATTACAACAAATACACAAGAATAGAGAATGATAATAGTATATTATTCTCACTATCGGTCACAATATACAAACTGTGGTCAATATATAGTAAAAGCAAGAGTTTGGTTCTAACTTTTCTTTTAACTAAGTAAAGCAAGAGTTCTGAACCAGCTCTACTTTTGACTAAGTAACCGATATATGTTTGAGGTGATGGACACATAAAGGAAACATGCGAGAAGTGTTGGCAAGTGAATAATCATGCCACTTATCATACTCCAAGTCTATGAGGTGTGCAAAAAACAAGCATAATATATTTAAGCTAACCTAAATCAAATTAATATTAGTGCAAGTATAATATTGCACCAACACCCCCCTTAAGTGCAACTTACAGAGGTATATACAAAATGAGGTGTCTAAGAATCCTCTAAAATGGGTCCCTACAACTAGGTCTGACGAGGTACCCATGTACAATAAGTACAATCTAGAAAAATGATATAAAAAACAAAGATCTCTCAAAAAACTAGACTAAATAATGTGAAGATTGAACTAGATGAGTTGAAAGCCATCACTAAAAAACACTAAATGAGATGACAATCATCACTAAATAATATGCAAGAAGTTTTTGAGGGAAAAGACTAACCTAAAGAACTCAAATCTACATGAGTGGTTTGAGCCCACTACTCAATCACTAAAGAAAACAAGCTAACACTTTATGTACCAAAATAGCTCTAAGGAGACTTTTACTTTATTGAATGACGTGACAAAAATATAAAAGAGTACACTGATAATTCCATTCTAATGTAGATGATGTGATATGCTAAGGGTAAACAATGGATATAACAATTGAAGAAGCACTATGACTACACATGTCCCCTTCATAATGTTGAATGGGTGGAGTGGAAAAAATAATATGTATGTATGAGTGGTCTGAATCCAATACTCAAACACCGAACAATGACGGAAGTTGGGTTTGCCAAATAATTCTCACTAAAAGGAGACTGTCTGACTGTTAATGTGTCGAATGATACATAAAAGGGTTGCTCACAAATAACATGGCACTAATAGTGATGAAAATGCATAATAACCAAGAAAATGGTGTGTAAAATAAGGCGCACACGCATGCAGGTAGACAAAGCTATAAAAATTAAACCCCCTTATGGCACTTTATAACTTAGTGCAAGTATACATCTCAAAAAATACCAAATAAGACAATATGACATTGTATACACTAGACTAACTCAAAATGAAGAGTTGTCTAATTGTTGAATAAAGGATAAATAGAAAAATTAGAGTTACTACAAAACAAGAGAGCAATGTCAAATAGAGTTGCTCCAAAAAAAGGGAGTGTTGATAGGTAGAATGAGCAATGTGTAGCTGATGTAGATTAATGGTATTGGATCCACACCTGTAGAGCCCACGTAAAGAATGTTGATGATGCCGTTATGACTAATATGAAATCCACCCTAGGTAAATATAAATAGTAGATGAATATGTATGCATGTGATTTGGTGTCACGTGCACAAATGGTACATGTGAGGAATCATTTATAGAAGTATCATGACTATCATGTATACCTGAAGTAATTTTAGGTCTAAATCATACCTAAGAAGGTGTGCAAAAGAACTCATGTGTCACTCAATATCCTCACAAAGAGTGGAGTAAACAAAAACATGTGAGTTTTCACGCAATGGACTTGATGAATAATCATTTGTTTAATATTTGATGTCATGGTGAGCAATCGAGTGAATAGGTTAGATAGGGGAAGTGATGCGCTACAAATTTTTACTTGTGCCTCCACCAAAATGACCCATGTAATGAAGAGTGTAGAATCCAAAACCAATTATGTGCTTATCAAATGATTCAAACATTATGGTGGATGAATTTAAAGTGTGGGTTTGTTGTCATGCAAAATGACTAAACCCAAAATTGAAAAAAATTAAAGCATGACAACTAAGTCCCTAAGTAATATCTTGCCTCCTAATCAGTGTGCATCATTCCTCTGGCCAAATTGTATTCAGTATCACCCCCATCTAGGCTTAGAGGAAAGTGTTAACAAGTTCATTAATTATGTTTCCACGTGTATGAAAGATTAATCAAGGTGATATGTGATTTCAGTCGGGTTCAATGAAAGACTACTTCATCTAGAGGCCTAAAAAAGGCTATTTGTGGTCATTATGAAGTTGGTAAATATCCTGTGGGAGATTTCAGAAAATTTATAAAAATTTGAAAGTGATTTCAGGGATTCTTGAGTGTGTTTTAAGAAATTTAGGAAATTTTAGGAAAGAAAATCATATTCAAGAAGAATTTGTTCAACACCGGGTTTTTAGGGTGCAAGAAATGAAGGCTCCTCGGTGAAACATGACTTCTCTAGATTATTTCGGGAGTTCCCGAATGAGTTATGAGGAAAAAAGAAAAAATAGAAATCTATAGAAATCATATACAATTTTAAAGTATCATATTTTATTTAAGGCTTAAGGATTTCTAGAGATATCTCAAACTTCTACAACTACCCCTCTTAGTTCAAGAACGAAAAGGGAATATATTTTAAGTTTTAGTAATTATAGGATTTTAGGAATGATTCTATTGATCTTGAAATGTGATTTTTAGTCAAAATAATATAATATTTTAGCTCAAATCCTTTTCCTAATCTCCCGTGGAAAAATAATCAAGTCCGGTGTCCAAATTTGGACATCTGGGGCAAAATTGGCTTTCCAAGAATAGGCCAATCACACTTTTGACACTATTGTGTTCCCCTTTCCCCCCGAAGCGAACAAGGGGGAAATTATGGAAATAAAATTGTGACCTCAAACTCCTCCCCAAGTTATAATTTGGACACCCAAGTGTCCCAGGTGTCCCCATCTGACCCCTTCATCCCCATGATGCAAGGGGGACAAGGGAGAGACCAAAGTGCGACCTCCCTCCTTCTCCTAGGTCACACTTTTTTGTCCCTTTTGTATGCCATTTACCCAAGGGAAAAAGGGGGACAATAAAGTGTTACCCAATCCTTTATATAGCTCATGAACTCCCGTGTGATCTCACACAACTCTGCAGGTGCATTTTCCTAGCCCCAAAATTCATTCTCAGTTCCCTCATCATATTATCCTCACACAACATGCTGCAACTTGTCATGATCTTGATCCAAGTCTCAATTATATACCTCTATTATTCCAATCATCCCAATTGTACCATATTGAAACTCCATTCAAACCCGGGTTGAAGGTGCAGTTAACAGGGTGTGTTAAAACCTCACTACAACTCATTTAAAACTCATTCTTACTAGACAAGTCACCATTTCCATGAAAATTACTATCAAAACCACTTAAACATCCATTAATGGTTGTCATGCCATAGTAAAAAAATTAAAACAAGTCACTTTTTCAATTCTACGACGATCCGACGGGTGAAATAATCGAAAACTTGGAGCAAATGTTCCTTGAAAAATATACTTTCATATCGAGTCATTTCTTGCATGATGAGGTGGTTTATTTTTAGGGATATGGAGGATTATTTTTTTCTCTCATATTATCTACCCTCTTGAAAGAATTTTTCATTTTCCATGGAAATCCGATGGACGAAATCATCTGAAACTTGGAGCAAATGTTCCTCGAAAAATCAATTTCATATGAACCATTTCTTGCTTGATGAGGTGGTTGATTTTCAGAGATATGGAGGACTGATTTTTTCTCATTATTCTCCCCCTTCTATGAAATTATCATTTTCCCACAAACCTGGATGAGAGAATCATCTGAAAATTAGAAGCAAGAGCATCCTTGGAATAAATCAAGAAAATTTTGAGACCAGTTTTCATCTACAATTTGACACCTGCAGGTCTCCTCTCTAAAAATAGCATGTGTTCATGATCCATGGGTGTAAAAATAGATTTTTTCAAAAAAGGTGAATTTTATCATTATGACATCCCCTGAATAAGATAGGAAACATTAGGAAGTGAAAACTATGAAAACTTGCTAAAAATAACAGTCATGGATATGACTTGCTAAAAATAGTAAGTCTTGGAATTGAGCTCAGAAAGATGTGGAAACTCCCATTTTTCTTATCTCGTTCACCAATTTTTCCATCATCGCAAAAAATCCAATAAGGTGCCTCACTATGGCCTAAATAGGAAAGAAAAGCCTCGTAAGGTTTTCAAAGCATCAGTCCTGAGAGATATTTCTGCAGACAAAATTTGATGCGAAGGGGTTGAATGGTACAAATCATCCTAATTGTGGGAAGAAGTCATCCTAAGATGTCACTCATGAATGAGAAATCAAACCTCTACCCATTTGAATGATCATTTGGATCACATCATGTAGATCAGAGTAAGTCAATATGTGTGTGAAGATACAATCACTTGGATAACAGTTGTGAGAAATTTGGAACATAATGAGGTAGTAAAGAGTTTGAAAACATCAAGAACATAATTCAAGTCACCAAAGGATGAACATCATGAGCATGATGAGAGAATAATCACCATGAGTGATGATGGTAGTCATTGATCAAGCAATGCATACCTTGTGAAGTGTTTTTAAACACTTGATCCATGCTTGATAATGTCCTCACATCTTGCAATGTCAAAGAAGGTGGAATTTATAGTATTTCTATGCAGTATGGAGGTCAAAAACATGGAATTCATTATCAATACATTCCTTCAAGTTCATTCAAAGATTAATCATTATTTTTGGAAGAGGAATCCTATTCCCATGAGGAGTAATTGGGAAGAGGATGTTCCCAACACCATAAATGTGTGTTTTTACTCATGTGGCATCTTGGTCAGGTCAAGTGAATTGTGAAGGAGTCATCATGTTTAAAAGTGAAATATGAGGCTAATGGAGTGAGTTTATGATCATCATATCCTGAATCCTGCCATCATTGAATTCAAAATATCTTCGAAGGAACAAGTCAGGATGAGCTAGTCAGGATACCAAGGCATCTAATACCTTCATGTGTGAAGGATCAAGAAGTCACCTATTTCTATGGGAACCATATGAGAAAGAAGTGTATGGAATCCTAAAGTTTATCTCATTCAAGGATAATTCTAGAGCTACGAAAGGTAAGAGTATAATCTTCATGGAGCACAATTTATCACCATCTCAATTCTACTTGATGTCAATAGTGTTCTTAAACACTCATTCACACCTTGTAGTGTCACCACACCTCAGGAAGGGTAAGCACATTGAAATCACCCCATTTTGGTTCAGTGGATGACCATATGAATCTCAGTCAAGAAGATAATATTCTATATGTAAAGTGAGTATCATTTCAGAGTGAAGGAAAACATGAAAAGTGTTTAAACATCATGAAGCTTGTGAGGGTTTGAAGCACAAAAGTGTTCATTAATCTATCAAGAAAATGATAGGAGAGGACATCATGGGTGATGCCACAATATCATCCAGTTCACTTTACAATGGCCTCATAATAGTGTTTCTAAACACTTATTCAACATTTGGAATCATTTCCTCACATGAGGTCCATACACAATCTTAGTATTTTCATCAACTAGTGTCATAGGTCATTATCATTCATGAAATTTCCTCAAAGGTCCATCAACAAAATCTTCATCTTCATGGATTGATCAACCCTCTCTCTCTTTATCTCTCTTCCTTCTTCTCTCTCTCTCTACATTCTAATTCCTCATTGAAAATATATTTTTTCTCTAGTTTTTCTTATTCACTTCAGTGACCTTTAATTCAATATTGTAAGAGTCCCTTTTCATCAATAATAAAAATACTCATTTTCTATTCCTACGAATGTGGAAGGTCACAAGTGATGAGGGAAGGTGAAATTTCATGTGGGGGGAGATGAAAGGACAATTTATAATGCTATAAATTAGAATGGCTTCTCCATTCCAAAAGATTGACAATTGTGAATTGTTGTATGTTGTTGGGCTTTGTATCGCTACTACATTAAGAAATAAAAGGTACAATTCCTCTATTCTTCTTCATCAGTGTTCCTCTACTCTCTCTACTTTCCAATTTTGAGAGCATTGTGATCTTGTACAACTAAGAAAGAACTTTGGGTCCTTGATTGCTAGATCTTAGAACTTTGTGTCTTTGGTTTATTAGTCTTACTGATTGCCTGCGTTGTTGTTTTCTTCTAATTGAATGTGGACCTACTCTGGTTATTATTGGTGATAATATGATAGTACCTACTCACAAAATTAATCCTCTCTCCTTGTTTCTCCTACTCCCCTCTACCTACCTTCACAAAAAGTCCTCCCTTGTTCATTGTATAAGAAAGTTTCCACAAATTTAGTGGATTATTCTTCTATGATCCCAAACCTATTGGACACCCCATAGATTTAGGTAGTTTACATTCAATATTGGGAGCCTCCCCATACCCAACAAGAAGGAGCTTAGCCCTGTGACCATGGGTGGAAACCAATAATTTGCACTGCGATAACTTATTTCACCAACAAAGTTATAATAGGTGCAATAATGGGTACATTAGATTCAATGGGTAACTCATAATTAGGCACAAAGAATTCACAATCCAAAGTGTTACCTATCACATGAGTTTATATAGGGGTTTTAAATATTAGTTGAATTTGACCCAATATGTTGGCTCATATAAAGGGGTATAAGTGGTTAAAATATAAAGGTTTTTAAAAATATATTGTGGGTAATGTATGTTGAGTGATAGGGAGGAGGGAGGAGTATTTATGGGGCAGATGAAGAATCTCTAAACCGGGTTATTAAACAATGTGGATTGAATAGAACCCGTACACATCAAGAATGTTGCACTCCAACATAATAAAAAAATGTGCTCTAAGTGATCAACAAGAATTAATCATACACAATTCATGCATAAAAAAACATGTCTACTCATTCTCATGAATCAATATAAAAGAGTACAAATATGAGTGTTGTGTAATTCCCAATGCATGACACATCATACCTCTTCAAGGGAAAAAGGAATTACAATCTAGAAATGGAATGTAACTCATGTATGACATATTAATGCATATGATAGATTCTATGACAGAATATATCATATAACTCATATGACAGCTAATCACCAATGACCTCACCTAAGTGAGATGACTCATCATGTGTGAGTTGGACAATGCCCCATACATAATAAGGCAAATATAATACCTCATACCAATATCCCCCCTTCATCAAAGCTTAGGTAGAGGCATGGAAAGCTAGAAAGAGAAAGAGAACTCCCCTAAACAACTAAGAAATATGTGTCATATGGGTCTCGACAACTAAAGGCCTGATGAGGTACATGTTGATGCAAAATCACTACACCCCCCGAATGGCCCAGTTTGAGATGGGGAATTCGACGTGATTGCATAACATTGAACTATTATGAGTGTGGGACATTGTAAAATGGGATAGCTCTCTGGAGAAGGCTGGTTCATACTCCTAACTTACCTGTCACTAACTACTCCTAATGTAGGTAAAACTATTGACTAATCCTAATCTAATGCTTCCAAGAGGACAAGGAGAAAGATACATGGAATGAGAACCTACACTAAGAGCGGTGATACACCAAGAAAGGAGTGTTGATCACTCTTCCCAACCCTGCAAAATGGAGAAAGGGTGAATACTGGGGAGGTTGGAAAAATGCAACACAAACCCAAGTTCCACTAATGCATTAAGGGAAGGCTAGACAACTACAACACAAACCCGAAATGCAAACAATCTTCATTTCATGGTAAACACAAAATACCCATATCCTGCAATAACTATGAAATATGCACAAAACACCCTGTTGCAATGAGAGGTAAGAGAGACACAAAAATCATGCAAAGGTTAAAACAACTAACACAAAACATAATTTTTATTGCTCATGAAGTATACACAATACATTGCATGTGGGAGAAAGGCATGAAGCCATTACAGTGTTTGGAGGAAGGCTTAGAGCCCCAAAAAGAAATGGGGTACATGGGATAAGAAAGATGATCAATCCTTTGCACAATGCAACCCCTTACAATTTATAGAGGAAGAAAATGAGGGGAGAGAGAGAGAGAGAGAGAGAGAGAGAGAAGAAATTTGAAATATGCACTCTAATTTCCTACAAAATCCATCATTATCCCTGTAAGAGTGATGGGCAAGTCTGCAAGGCCCATACTCCATTGTGCAATAAATGCGGATGGTTGGCTCTGTCTTTTCAAACTCCAAAACTGCATCACAATCTCCAAAATCCAAATTTTTGGACTTTTAGGATTTAGAGCTTTGGGAGTTTGCACTTTGGAGGTTGATGTTACTGTTCATCACTCAAGTTGGCTCGAGAGTTCCAAAATGTTGATCCTCCAAAGTTTGAAATTCAAAATTTGGAGTTCAAACTCCAAAATCATGTCATGTGACATTTTTCATCATTCGATCCAAAAGTTTTGAAATTCTGAAACCCCGAAGTTTGAAATTCAAACTTCGGGTTTCAAACCTTTGTCTTTTTAGGGGTTTGGGACTTCGGGTTTCGGGGATTCAGGTTTTAGGGTTTCAGGGTTTCAGGGATTCAGGTTTTGGGTTTTAGGAATTCAGGGATTCAAGTTTCTGGGATTTGGGTGTTCAGGTTTCAGGGCTTTGGGGATTCGGGTTTTGGGGTTTCAGGTTTTAGGGATTCAAAGATTCAGGTTTTGGGGGTTCGATTATTGGCCTGGCACATGAAACCTCTGAAATCCCGAAAGCCCAAAGTCTGAATTATGGACTTCAGGTTTCAAGCTTTTCTTCTCCTTACACAACACTATTCACCATGAGCTCGTGAAACCTTCGAAAATCCAAAACCCTGAAGTCTGAATTTTAGACTTCAGGTTTCGGGCTTCCTGCTCCTTTTTCGTGCTTCATTTTGCAGAGTCCCTGAATTTTTCTTTGGCCTACCAACAAACGACCACACCTCCAAAGTTTGAATTTGGACTTCATAATTTCTTCATTTCCTGAACTAGCTCGAACTCCTAAGCTCCTATACAATGTGTTTGGTCCTCTTCAACCTACTCATCCAATCCTGAAATGTGAGCTCCTATGAATGAATCAATCCTTCATTTTCTCTCTGTGAGGTCTTGTTTGTCCAATTTTACTTGAGGGGCTAAATTGGATAATAGTACTTGTTATCCAATTCCACCCCCAGGGTTGAATTGATAACATACATCAGAATTCTCAAGTCCCAGGCAAATTGATTGATCCAGGGCAAAAAAATCATGTTTCCAGAGGTTCCCTCATATTTTTCCTAACTCTCCTTTCCAAGAAGAAAAGAACAAGCTCTGAGAAAATGCAAAAAAAGAAGCTTGGGCCAAAAAAAAAATCGTGAAAATTGGCTAAGCCCTAGTCCTCGCAATAGTTGGGACATGAGGGACATCAAGACGTGGATCAGCTGAAAAGCCTCCAAGCAGCCCGCGAAGTAAAGGGACATCTGGGACAAAAGTGCGTGGCGGACGTGGAAGGCCGATCCGGCCGAAGAAAGAAGCAAAATTGACCAACTGCTGACCAAAACAATTTGGGATATTCGGGCCGTGAGGACGCGAACCGCCTGGATCGGCCCGAACAAAGAACTTTAGCAAAGGGACATCTGGGATAGAAGTATGCGGCGGATGCGGAAAGCCGATTCGGCTGAAGGAGAAGAAAATTGACTAACTTCTTTGGGACATCCGGGACAAAGGAACGTGAACCGACCGAACCAGGAGAATCGGAAGAATTTGTCCCAGACGGTCCGGAAGCAAGTGGGACAAATGTACGCGAAGGACGCGAACCGGCCGGTTCGACTGGAACGGGGAACTTTCGCAAAGGGACATCTGGGCCGTGAGTGCACGGAGGGCACGAACTGGCCGGTTCGCCCGAAACAGAGAAATTTCGTATTGGGACAAAGGGACACGTGGGACGCGGATAGCCAAAGGAGCCGAAAGCTAATCAAGCAATGCCACATGTCATCGGCCGAATGAGGGACAGGGAAGCCCATTTTAGGTGGATTGGGATTTTTTGTCCCAAACAGCACTGGGACATCCGAGACAAATGGATGCGAAGTGGACGCGAAAGAGCTTGTAAACCCGTGGACCAACCAGATCACGACACGTGTCACAAGGAGAAAAGGTCCAAAAGGTCAAAGGGTGAATTTTTGAATGCAAAGACCTGAGCCAATAAAAAAGAAGACACGCATCTAATGAAGTGGGGAGGGAGAGAGAATTAAGTGATCCAATCAGCACATGTCACCTGTCATCCAGGTGGCAGAGTGCGGGAAAAATTTTCAAAATGCATTTTTGCCTGCTTCGTGCCCTAAATCTTCATATCAACATATCTTTCACTCTAGAGCTCAGATTTGCACGTTCTTTATATCAACAGAAAGCTTATTAAATTCTCTACATGATTCCAGGGTTAATCTTGAGTTTTGGTGTAGTCTAGAGAGAGAAAATTGAGAAACGGATCTGACACGTGTTCATGGCTAGAAGTGACATTCCAACGACCAAATTTAATGCAGAATGGGTTGCATTCTCCTGAAATCTGGTCAAAATGATAGGGTATGGGTTTGTAAGGTCCCCCATGCCATTTTAATGAATCTGCAATCAAGGAGGGATGGGCTCCCATGTTTTGTATGTTTTCTGTCCCCTAGGCTCGACCCATGTAATGTAAAAAGCTAGATTTGGCTCATTTCTAGAAGGGAACTTTTTTTGACATAGCAACTTCTTCTTTCAGCTCTAGCAAGGGACTGCTTGGAAGAATCAGACCTCTCCAAAGACTGTAACAGTTTTTTTTACCTCTCTGAGGGTGTAATGCAGTATTTTTGACACTGGAAAAGATAATGCAAGCCTCTGTGAATGGTTTTTCAGTCCTTTGTTTGTATTATTTGCTTCATTTCAGATCCTAAATTACATTTTATCAGTCTGTGTATGTTTTATGTTGTGAACTTTGGTCTATGTTTATCTGCATGACAAATATGTTTCACCACTCCTTTTGGTGCATCACCATCCTTAGTTAGTTTCAATTTTTTGCACTTCTACCCCTATCTCCTGGTATGTTTAGAGTAGGATTAGGATCTAAATCTCTGTAGTTTTGCAAAATATAGATCTAAATCAGAGGAGTTTGAGGAACCAGCCTCTAATCTGGAGATTCCTCTCTCAGTTTCACAAGTCCCCACACTTAGAGAGAGGTTTCCATGTTGTGCAATCACACTGGATGCTAGAGTGATCAACCTAGAAGCCTAATCTGCATCCAGGGGTGATGTGAGTCTGCAACAATAGTTTTGGCACGCCCGGTGGGACCAGAGGTCTCATTTTTATCGCAGCAAAGTTGATATGCATCTGCTGCAGTTTTCTTGCTTGAAAAGAGCTATTATTTGCATATCTGGCGACTCCAAGGGGAAGAATCAACTGGTTCCAAGTGCAAGCCTGAAAACTCATGAGAAGAATCACCACAAGGTCAAGAGTTGGAGAAGAAGAAGTGCTGTTTGAATACCTGCAATTATCTCCGAGAAGAAGGCAAAGAGGAAGAAGGATTCAAAGGTCTCCATCTCCACCAAACAAAACTCTCTCAACTCCTCCACCTGGTAGGCCTTTCATTCAGTCAACAAGGGTTTTAAGACCAATCAGAATGGCACAGAACAACCCCTACGTCAACTTCACAGGAAGCAGCCCACTTGCTCTCAATGCACAACATCCAGTTCCTATTGCAGCCTTGAAGAACATTCTGTACTTCACTGGAGAAAATCAGACTACTCCAGGTGATCATGTTAAAGATATTGCTAACCTTTGTGCAATCCATGAAATCAATGAAATGCAAGTGGCTGTCAAGTTACTGGCATCTTCCTTCAAGGGTAAAGCATTGCAATGGTTTAGGAGCCTTGGAGCTGGTTCTATCACAAACTAGAATCAGCTGTGTATTGCACTTCACGAGTAATTTGGAGAGAAGGGAGACAACTTGTCTCTTTTGGAGGAGCTGACAACTATCAAGAGAGCCCCCAATTTGCAGCTGACTGACCTCAACTTCAAGTTTCAAAGGTCTTGGGATAGGATTCCAGTGGCAGTCAGGCCAACAGCAGAAGGTGCTTTTCTATATTACCTTAAAGCTTTGAATTCTGATATTTCTATGTTAATTCAATCTATGGGAGGCACAACCTTACCTGCTGCTTATAGCATTGCCATTAGAGCTGAAAACTGTCTTATTCAAGCTGGTAAACTGGATCCTAGGCCTCCCATGCCCTTGTATCCAAACTTAGAAAATCCAAGCACTAGTCAAGCACCCACTTTGGCTCCTGTTCCCACCCCTAGAAATCAAAGTTCAAGTGAAACTTCTACTTCATCCTCTAGTGCTTCAAATGAACTCCAAGAGGTCATGAAATAGTTGCAAAATTTGGGAAATGAGCTGGTCACTATCAAAAGACAGCAAGCTCAAAGTGCTAGACCGTATCAGCCTCAAGCACAGTACCAGGCTAGGCCCCCATACCAACAAAATAGGTCACCAAATCAGGCTGCAAATCAAAATCAAAGCCAAGTAAGGCCTCCCGCTAATAGGCCATTTCAGCCCTATAACCCTAATGTTGTATCTGCTTCTAAAGCATTAGTGCCAGTCCAAAATAACATGGCCCAAGAATATGATTGGTGTTTCCCATGTAGTCAGCCACATAACCAATCAATGTGCTTTAACGGTGCATTAAATCAAGCTCTGATGGTGCAAACCATTGGTGGGTCGCAAGAGTCCAGCCATGAAGGAGATCAGCAGCAAGAAGCACCTCAGCAAGGAACATCTCCGAATGAAACTACTCTTGTCAATTGGCAGGCTGAAGATTTCTGTGGTATGAATCAAATACCCTCTCAAAGTGTTGCAGCCAACACAAGGTCAAAGAGGAGAAATTTGGGTGAAGAACAGCCATTAGCCCCAAGTAGTCCATAGCCTTCCACAGCTCCACAAAATGATTGGCAAGCAAAGTGCAGTTTCAAATGCACAAGGAGCAGCCAAGAACAGCCCCTAAACCAACTTAGATGCCAGTTGTTGCTGCCCATGTGCAAGGAGTAAATGTGCAAACCAAGGGACAACAGAGAGATCCTTCATCGCCATTCAGTATCATTGATCAGATGAAGAAGACAAACATCAATATATCTATGTGGGAATCACTATCCATCCCAGGCCAAAGAGATTTGCTACAAGCTGCCATGAAGGACTGGTCAACTTCAAATCAACAGGTCCAAATGCAAGAGAAGGTACTCACAAATGCTGCCCAGCCTGAAGGAAATCATGGAGGACAACAAGGTAAAATGTTGAAGCCCCCTCCATTTTATGTTTCATTGATCATAGGAGACAAGTTGGTACATAATTGCATGATTGACTCTGGGGCAAGTAGCTCAGTGATGCCCAAGCAAATAGCTGATCAGCTGGGTCTCCAATATGAAGTAATATCTAAAGGGGTAGTGCAATTGGATGGGACAGCAGTAGAAACCGTGGGAGTAATTAAAGGTTTGAATCTTACCTTGCATACATGCCCCAACGTTACCGTTTTACAAGATGTGTTAGTGATAGATTTGCCACCACTCTTTGCCCTATGTTTATCAAGGGATTTCACAGCCAAAATTGGAGGCTACTTGTCTGCTGATTGGTCACACATGTTGTTCAGAACAAGATATGGTACTAAGGTCACAATCAGATCCGAACCAATTGCAAACTTTCATATTGAGCCTCATACTCCAAGCCAAATCAATGCCAACTGTTCAGCATTTGATCAAGAAGATTATCCAAACACAGATGAAGCTGACACCAAAGTTGGAATCATCCCAAATTTAACTCTTGATGAATGGGCAAGCAAGGTGCATGCTTTTGATCCCTACCAAGAAGTAGAAGAATCTGAACTAGGAGTCTATTGCATACATGAAGAAAACCAGCCTATTCCCAGCATCACCAAGCCAAACCATAAGGATGACAATGAGGTATGGCAATTATTTTTTGATGGATCAAGGAGTAGGCAAGGTGCAGGAGGAGGAGCTATGCTTGTTTCACCTCAAGGCATCAAATATTATTCAGCTTTTCGTTTCCAGTTTTCTTGTTCAAACAACACAGCTGAATATGAGGCCTTGATTCATGGACTTCATTGGGCTAGGAAAAAGGGCATAAATAACTTGCAGGTGTTCGGGGATAGTGAGCTGATCGTCAATCAAGTCAGGGGACAACATGCTACAAAGAATGACCTGCTGAAGAACTACAAGAATAGGGTATGGGACCTCATTGAGGATTTCGAAGCTTTCAACATCGTGTCCATACCTAGGAAGAAAAATGAAGCCGCAGATAGGCTCGCAGCAGTTGGAGCAACGTTTGATGTGGTTGACAACATCAAAAGGGAAAAAACACAGCCACATATCCATGTGATTGTGAGGCCAGCAGTTCCAGATAATAATATAAGCTGGCAGGTGTTTGAGAACGATCAACAGATCGTCAATTTTTTACAAGAAGAGGCTGAATTCTCAGCTAGGAATCAGGACAGACTAGAGCAGCAGTATGGGGATCAAGTAGTGCAGCTGCGGAAAAACAAGCTTCCCAAGGGTTTAGTAACGTTGGAGTCTATCTTCAACCCTAACGACCAGTTCCGTAAGGAAAAGGCTAACATACAGGTCAAGAGAGAAGATTCAGAGCCAATTCCGGTTGGGGAAGGCAAAACACTTCAAATTGGTAAAGTGGCCACTGAGCAGGAGAAATCAGATTTCATACAACTTTGCCAAGAATTTCCAGATGTCTTCGCTTGGAGCTATGAAGACTTGAGAGGATTCAATCCGAATTTGGCACAACATACCATAGAATTGGATCCAGATGCTAAGCCCATCAGGCAGAAGCAGAGACCTGTTAACCCTCACATTGAGCCTCTAATGAAGAAAGAGCTAAATAAGCTAATAGAGGCAAGCATTATATTCCCGATCAAGCACTCAAGCTGGGTTGCTAACTTGGTTCTGGTCAGGAAGAAGAGCGGAGAAATCAGGTTGTGTGTGGACTTCCGAGACCTCAATAGGGCATCTCTCAAAGATCATTACCCGCTTCCTTCAATGGAACAAATATTGCAAGTAGTATCCGGTTCAGAGAGATTCTCTCTCTTAGATGGCTACTCAGGGTATAATCAGGTAATGGTGAAGGAAGAAGACCAGTTCAAGACGGCTTTCACCACCAAATGGGGCACCTATGCCTACAAGAAGATGCCATTTGGCTTATCAAATGCTGGAGCCACTTTCCAAAGGGCAATGGATATGGCATTCAAGGGGTTGATCAATAAAATAGTTCTGATATACCTAGATGATATCACTGTCTTCTCAAAGAATGCAGCAGACCATCTCTTTCACCTCAGGCAAGTGTTTCAGAGGTGTAGAAAGTTCGGAGTGTCTTTGAATCCCAAGAAGTGCATCTTTCTTGCACATGAAGGAAAGCTCCTTGGCCATATTGTCTCGAAAGAGGATTAGCAATTGATCCAGAGAGGGTTGAAGCCATAAGAGCACTACCATTGCCAAGTCACAAGAAGGCCCTTCAGAGCTTCTTGGGAAGGATCAATTTTGTCCGCAGGTTTGTCCCAAATTTTGCAGCCCTTGTCAAGCCCATCACCAAAATGTTAAAGAAGAGCATGGCTTTTAAGTGGACAGCAGAAGGCAAGGAGAGCTTTGAAGCAATCAAAGAAGCTATCTCTCAAGCACCAACTCTCATCAACCCAGACTTCTCCAAGGATTTCATCCTCTATGCATTTGGAGGTGATGACACTATTTCTGCCATTCTAGTATAGCAGAACAAAGATAATGATGAGCAGCCGATTGCTTTCTTCAGCCAGAGCCTAGATGACTGCGAGGTGAGGTACTCTTTTATTGAAAAACATGTACTTGCAGTAATCAGAAGCTTGAAGAAATTCAAGCATTTAGTCTCAAACAACAAGGTCCAGTTGCTGGTCTCACATGCTGGGGTTAAGGACTTCCTCCTCAACAAGGATTTGAATGAGAAAAGGGTAGGTTGGATCACCCGTGTCATGGAGTATGACATTGAGATCAAGATCACCAAGCTAGTAAGAGGGAAAGGATTGTGTGAGCAGCTGGTTTTGGGGAAGCAAAAAGAAGTATGCAACAAAGAAGAAACTGTTTTGACAGTCCAGGACAGCCATGAGCCGAGTGGCAATCAAGAAGAAGACAATGCTTGCCCCACTCCTTGCTGGACCCAAGGTATTATGCACTTCCTAGGCACAGGCCTATGCCCTCCAGAGATGAACAAGACCCAAAGGAGACACTTCAGATTGCAGGCTGTCCCGTATGCCATTGTTGATGGAGTTTTGTTCAAGAAAGATGTAAATGGAGTGCTGCTGAGATGCATTAGCACAGGTCAGATTCAAAGGGTATTAGAAGAGTTTCATGGTGGACCAGCTGGTGGCCATTTTGCACCAAGAGTGACAGCTCTAAAAATCATGAAGGCTGGTTATTATTGGCCTAAAATATTCAGTGATTGCTATGCATGGATCAAGAGGTGTAAGAATTGTGCATTCTTCACAGGAAAAGAGAGACTTGCTTGCCCTTCCATTACATCCAATCTCAGTTGACCAGCCATTCATGCAATGGGGTTTGGACTTCATTGGAGTCATTAATCCCAATTCAAGCCAAGGGCACAAATGGATTTTGACAGCCACAGACTACTTCACCAAATGGACAGAAGCAGTAGCACTCAAAGAGGCGAATGAGTCTAGCATCTTAGACTTTTATGAGGGGATAACAACCAGATTTGGTGTACCTACTACAATAATCTCTGATAATGCATTGGCATTCATTGGATCTAAGGTGACTGAGTGGGCTGTCAAGAACGGTATTTACCTAAGCACTTCATCGAACTATTACCCTCAGGGTAATGGCCAGGCCGAGTCTACAAACAAGAACTTGTTGAGGATCATTAGGAGGACTCTTGATGAGAATCAGAGGTCTTGGCATACCAAACTGAAATCAGCCTTATGGGCTGATAGGATCACTCCCAAAAGATCCACAGGTAACTCTCCATTCAGGCTTGTCTATGGAAGAGAGGCAATCTTGCCCATGTCACTTGAGTTGCCAAGGTTGGAACTCATGAAGCAGCTGGAGTTGCTTGAATTTGAGCCCATGGAGGTGAGGTATGCAGAGTTGATGGAGCTGCAAGAGATCAGAAATCAGGCATCCCAAGCAATGGAAAAGGATCAAGCTTTGATCAAGAAGACCTTTGATAGAAAGGCCAAGGATAGATCTTTTCAAGTTGGAGATCTAGTGTTGAAATGGGATGTGGATAGAGCAAAACTGGGAAGGCATTCAAAATTTGATGCCATTTGGAGTGGCCCATACATGGTCACAAAGTGCAAGAACAACAATGCTTTCCAATTGGCCTCATTGGATGGTGAAGAACTGCAGATTCCAGTCAATGGAATCTATCTCAAGCGTTGCTTCTAGAGGGAAGTTCACTACCTCTGTAAATATTAGATTAGATTTTCTTTCCTCCAAGTGCTTGTGCACATTGTTTTGCTGTAGGTTAGTTTTGTTTTCCCTAAGTGCTTTGGCACAGCTTGCTGTCCATGGAGATGTTTAGCATCCTTGCTTTCATCAGGTGACATTCCATCTTCCTCCTTGCACATTCTGAGTCAGTTAGGGTTCTAAACAGAATATTTGATGACTCCATGCCCAATGGACTGCTTCAAGCAACTGGTATCTTCTACCTAGCAGGCAAGTATCCCCGCTGAGTCGCCAAATTGTTATCCAAATTCACCCCCAGGGTTAATTCGATAACATGCATCAGATTTCTCAAGGCCCAGGCAAATTGATTGATCCAGGGAAAAAATCATGTTTCCTAGGGTCCCCTGGGATATTTATCCTAACTCTCCTGTCCAGGTTGAAAAGAGCAAGACATGAGAAAATGTGAAAAGTTGCACGAAAACAAGCTTGGGCCAGAATTGTGAAAATTGTAGTCCTCGCAAATTGGACAAGTCGGCCCGCGAAGCTAGGGCGCGAGAAGCCGATCCGGTCGAAGGAGGAAGCAAAATTGACTAATTGCTGAGCAAAACAGTCGGGACATTTGGGCCGTGAGGACGGAACCGCCCGGATCGGCCGAAAAGAGAACTTTAGCACCGGGCAAAGTCTGGGACATCAGAAGTACGCGGCGGACGCGGAAAGCCGGTTCGGCCGAAGGAGAAGAAAATCGACTAACTGCTTTGGGACATGTGGGACAAAGGAACGCGAACCGGCCAAACCGGGCGGTTCGGAAGAATTTGTCCCAGACAGTCCGGGAGCAAGTGGGACAGAGGTACGCGAAGGACGCGAACCGGCCGGTTCGGCCGGAACGGGGAACTTTCGCATTGGGACAGTTGGGACAAAGGGACGCGTGGGACGCGGATAGCCGAAAAAGCTGAGAGCCAATCAGATTGCGCCACGTGTCATCGGCAGATAAGGGACAAGGAAGCCCATTTCGGGCGGATCAGGAGTTTTTTGTCCCAAACAACACTGGGACATTCCGGGACAAAAAGACGTGAAGGGCGCGAAAAGCCGGCAGACCCGCGGACCAATCAAATCACGACACGTGTCACAAGGGAAAGGTCCAAAAGTCAAAGGGCGAGGTTTCAAGCACTGACCCGAGCCAATAAAAAGAGGACACGTGTCCAATGAAGCAAGAAAAGGGAATGAGAGAGAATTACATGCATCCAATCAGCGCTTGACACGTGTCATCCAGGTGGCAGAGCGTGGGAAAGATTTCAAAACGCATTTTCACCTGTTTTGTGCCCTAAATCTTCAGATCGACATATCTTTCGATCCAGAGCTTGGATTTGCACGTTCTTTATATCAACGGAAAGCTTGTGAAATTCTCTACATGATTCTGGGGGTTAATCTTGAGTTTTGGTGTAGTCTGGAGAGAGAAAATTGAGAAACGGATCTGACGCGTGTTCATGGCCAGAAGCGACATTTCAGCGACCAGATTTAATGCAGAATGGGTCGCATTCTCCTGTAATCCGGTCAAAATGACAGGGTATGGGTTTGTAAGGTCCCCCATGCCGTTTTAATGCACCTGCAGTCAAGAAGGGATGGGCTCTCATGTTTTTGTACGTTTTCTGTCCCCTGGGCTCGACCCATGCAATGTAAAAGCCAGATTTGGCTCATTTCTAAAAGGGGGAACAATTTTTGACATAGCAGACTTCTTCTTTCACCTCCAGCAAGTGATTGATGCAAGGATCAGACCTCTCCAAGGATTGTAACAGTTTTTACCTCTCTGAGGTTGTAATGCAGTGATTTTGACACTGGAAATGATAATGCAAGCTCTGTGAATGGTTTTCAGTCCTCTGTTTGTATTATTTGCTTCATTTCAAATCCTAAATTATATCTTATCAGTCTGTGTATGTTTTATGTTGTAAACTTTGGTCTGTGTCTATTTGCTTGACAGAAATGTTTCACCACTCCTTTTGGTGCATCACCACCTTTAGTTAGTTTCATATTTTTTGCATTTCTACCCCTGTCTCCTTGCAAGTTAGAGTAGGATTAGGATCTGAAACTCTGTAGTTTTGCAAAATATAGATCTAAATCAGAGGAGTTTGAGGAACCAGCCTCTAATCTGGAGATTCCTCTCTCAGTTTCACAAGTCCCCACACTTGGAGAGAGGTTTCCATGTTGTGCAATCACACTGGATGCTAGAGTGATCAACCTAGAAGCCTGATCTGCATCCAGGGGTGCTGTGAGTCTGCAACATCCGAAAGTGAATACCAAACTCTATTAGAATCCCCTATAACCAAAAAACTTATGTGGCGGCGTTGACTGCTCCCTTGCATTCTTGTTATGTAGAAGATATCACAATCACATTCTAATTCTTGCTCAAAAAAAAAACAGGACCAAAACCAATAGAGAAAGATGTGGCCTTAGGTATACTTCCAATGATAAAGATCACCAGACCCAATAAAAATCTGTAAATCCAACCAAATCAATCTCTATCACCTCCTACAGTAGTGTATTCCATCTGGTATGAGTGTCCATGAACATAGCATTAAGGATCTTACTTTTCTACTATTTAATAAAACTCATGAGGTTCCTGCATAAACCTATGGACATGATCCCAAGAACGTATGAAATAGGCCTGGTTGTGTGTGAGTTAGATAGATCAAGCTCCCGACCAACTGGTGATAAAGGGTACCATCGAGTAAGGGAGTGGAACAATCAACAACTAACTTAACCCCCGAAAGGAAGGGAGTAGAGAGATGGCTTAAAATCAGACATGTGAAACTCGGACTAAAAAATCAATGGTGTAATTAGGTTGAGAAATCAAAATTCCTAAGTCAAATTGGGTTATTTGTATCTGAAGGAAGTAATGAAGCAAACCCAAGTCGGTCATGGAGATCTTTTTGGATAAATAATTCTTCACATAATTAATGATAGAGGAAGAGCTACCCATAATAAACAAGTCATCAACATACCATAATGAGGATAAGCATGGAAACATCTTACTGCAAAATGTAAACATTTGGGTCAGAGTGACACCTAGTGAACCCTAATGTAAGAAGAAAGGAGTCCATATTTGCATACTAATCCCAAGGGACTTGTTTAAGGCCATATAGATACTTATTTAACATGCAAACGAGGGAGGAATCATGGACATAACCCAAAGGTTGTTCCATATAAATTACTTCCACTAGGTCCCCATAAAGAAAAGAAATATTAATGTCTATTTGATGGACTTCCCATCTATTAGTGGACAACAATAGAGAGGGTCAGTAAAATGAAAGCCATCTTCGCAATGGGAGAAAAGGTCTCTAAATAATAAACCCCAAGTGACTCAAGAGAAACCCTTAGTTACAAGTCATGCTTTATACTTCTCGACGTTCCCATCAGACACCATACTTTATTCGGTACACCCAATTACACAAAACCATTTGTCTTCCTTTCATAAGAGGGGTAAGATCCTAAAATATCATTCTTCATGAGTGATGAATACTCCTCATCCATGGCAGAATCCCAATAAGGAATACCAGAAGCCTCCTAGAAAGACTGATAGGGTTGGAAGCGAAGTAAAATAAATCGTGGGATCACAACGAACTCTGAATGATTCTATCTCTCATTTGAAAGGACACCCTTATCCAATATCTAGTACTCTATAAGGTCCGCCCAGCCCAACGAGGACTATGAAGAGAGTCAAGATTATAATATGTAGATTCTTCACTTGAGTGAGAAGGGGAAATAGTCCTCATCATCACTAATATTCATAATCTATAAGACTTTAAAATCATGAGGAGCGGGATGAGTAGGAGGAGTAGTAGGATCAGGAGGAGGAGGATCAACAATATCATTATGAGATCAGAATTAGAGGGGGGCAGAAGGACCTCAGCGCTTGGAGAACTAGAAGTAGAAGATGAATCATCAAAATTAACACATATCTCAATATAAAGCTAATGAGTAGTAGGGTTTAACAATATATATCCCTTCATGTCCATTAGGATACCCTACCATATATACAAGGAATGGAATGTGGTTCTAAGGCCTTACTTCTCTTTTTGGGAATATGAGCCATAATAGTTGATCTTAAGATGTGAAAGTGCTCAATATGAAGTTTATGCATCCATACCAAGATTTAAAAGGTGTCATCCCTTTTAGTTCCTTTTGCGGAATGTGGTTCTAAATGTAGTAAGCACAGTTCATGGCTTCGATCCCAATACTATGTGAAGGAATAAACTTAGAGTGAGCCATACAAGTGGCTCAGCTCCTTTAGCATTCAATTATTTCTTTCTACAACTTCATTTTGTATGAAGCTGTAGTTTATGGCTGTAAGAAATAGTACACTGTAAAGTAATCCCTTTGGAGTTACAGAAATCATCGAACCTATTTCTTACATACTTTCACATCCATTGTCGATTTGAAAAACCTTGATAAACCTTTCAACTTGTTTCTCAGCAAGAGCCTTGAAGTCTCAAAAGTAGATTAAAAACTTCATATTTTTGTTTTTGAAAATACACCCAAGTGTAACATGCAAAAAGTCATCAATAAAGGTACAGTATATAAATAGATATAGTAAATGAAGGATATGGAAAGGGGTTAGAAATATCACTATGAACAATATCCAAGTGACGAGAATCTCTCTAAGAGCCTTTCCCTTCCCAAAACTTTCTTTGGGGTGCTTCCCGAGGGCACAACCCTCACAAAGACTCTTATAAAATTTGACTAAAGGTAACTCATTGACCATCTCATGATGGCTCAACTGTTCAAGGTAACGATAGTTAAGATGACCAAAATAATCTTATACCATAACTTATTAGCCTCATCTGCATGAGTGAGCAAGGTAAGTGAGTGATAGAATCAAAATTAAAGTGGGAGAAGGAGTAAAATCTGTGAATGATGATCTAACTCTCCCTCAACCACCATAGGCTCACTGTGAATCTCATGAATAATCACTGAGTTAAGGATTAAATTCCACTTGCATTCCTTGTACTAATATGAGTGATTTGGTACACCAATAGGAGATAGGTAAAGATATTAGGAACACTTACAACATTGTTAAATGATTCCACCATCTACTTTCTATCTGATCCACTACTGGAAACTGAACACCGTAGTGTCATCACCCAAAGTGATTTTGGATATGACATATGGTCTCAATGTTGGTGAACTCAACATGTGCAGAATCCATGTGGTGCGAGGCACCAGAATCTATGATCCATGTTGATGAAGGAGAAACTCTAGCTATAAGGACATTTCCTTTCTTATTCTTATATTTAGATTCCTTTTCTTTGGATGACTCAGGTTTTAGATAATTTTTCTTGATAGACTCGGGAACACCTATATTATTCTTCTCAATTAAATGAGTTAGATTATCTATTTGTTTTCTCATTCATATGATGCTCTTCATGTCCTGAATTATTGTAATAGGAACACTTACACTTTTCCTGTATTTACTTCAGGCTTGGAAGCAGAAGCGTTCATGTTAGGTTTGGTTTGATTGGTCTCGGTTTCCTTCTTCAGTTGGTCCTCTTTCTCTATTCTTCTTTTCTTGTTTATTTTGATTTCATTTATCAGTACTTGCTACAAGGACATGTGAACCTGGATTTTGAGTGCTCCCATTTGAATCAATTTTTATCCTATTCTCAAATGAGTTGGGAAAAAAAACTATCAAATGAGGGCATATTCTAAGCAGTTCCTATAGCTTTTTTCATGGCATGGAAAATATAAATGAATGATGGATTATTCAGGGGCCAAGCTTAAAAATAATCGATAAGATAAATTGTGCATCCTTTCTATCTACTCCACATTCTTTCAACAATAATCTAGTATGGGAAAAATTTGAGAAGAAGGCATGTAGGTTATCAAATTTACTCAAAGTTAATCCTAACAATTCATTATCCAACTTATGGGATCTCATGTCATCTTATTTTCCAAACATATTGTCAAGAGTTTTCTAGGTTCCATCAGGTGTTGTGGAAGACTCAATGTGGAAGAGAAATTCAAGAGAGATGGACATACAAAGAATACCTAAGGCTTTGTCACATCAGTTAAACCACATAGATTTTTTAGGTTCATATGTTGGTTCTTTCTCCACTCCCCTGGTGATATGGTATAACCCTTTACCATGTAATGTTATAATCATCTTAAATATCCACTCAAAGAAGTTCAATGACGTGAGAAAAGGAAGTAAAATAGCATCCATTGTGAAGAGAGCGAGAAAGAAATCATAAATTAAGGAAACACATACCCTAAAACAATATTTCACCCCCTGTTTGTAACACTTTATATTTTAGTGTGTTGATTACAATCATATGCAATTGTTCATTGTGAAATAGTTGGCCACTCATCTTATAATTGGCGTACAAAAACACGCAAGTGTGGAGACCACAATAAATTTTTTTCGATCACAATAAATTGACACCATAACAAGCACAAAACAAGGTGAAAATAAGAAGGGAGAAAAACTAAGTCATGTGTGAGAAATAACATCTCATGTCACAAGGATGTGTTGGATGTTGTTGGCATGAGTGAGTTAGGTTGTTTTCATTGATGTAAAAGCTCATTAATGAAAAAGCGGATGATCAAGGGATGATAAAAGATGATTGGTATGATGGTGACATGGATAAACAAGGCGTATCATGATGGAAATACTAGAAACAATGAGAATGGCTTGGCCTAGTAGGCCTAATCAAGTAATCTAGTTAGTCTAGGTGATGGTACATGGAGAAAAAAGTTACATGGTGGCTTGAGGAGCATGGTCAAGGCATGGAGACCTGTTGGGTTTCAGATTAGCACTTAGGATGAAACCACAGTCAGGGGACAAGCAATTCCCTCCTCTTTAATGGGAGAGGTTCCCTTATTGAAAGCAGGGGCAAAACCTATGTACAAATGCATAGTCTTTTATTCAATGGTGGTTTCCCGATATCCTGAAATGTGTTTTAAGCCTAGAAAGTTATCAATATATGAGGATAGAAGACTTTGAAGAGTGGAGGGAGGCAGAAGAAGACAATACTTTCAGGGAAAAGAGATGGCAGAGAAAACCTTTATATGTATTGTGCAAATGAGATACATAATAGAACCATCCGCGTTTATAACAAACACAATTTGCAGACTCAAAGTTTTGGAGATTGTATAAACTAGAACACAAAGTTTCCAAGCACGCAAGGATTAGATGATTCATAGATCAAAACCAGAAAGAAAGAGAAAGCAGAAGAAAAGGGGAAATTTTTTTGTATTGATTTCTTCCAATCCGAAATTATAGTTCCAGAATAATCAA
The DNA here is from genome assembly GCA_019776745.2 of Taxus chinensis. Taxonomy (NCBI): domain Eukaryota; kingdom Viridiplantae; phylum Streptophyta; class Pinopsida; order Cupressales; family Taxaceae; genus Taxus; species Taxus chinensis. Next base: position 110,188,594 of record CM034151.1, read on the forward strand.
AATTCCAATCCATATAATGGCTTTGAAAGCCCATGATATAGCTCACAAGAGACTGTTACAACTTCCTCAAACAAACAAGAAACAATTACAACTTATTCTAATCGTTCGCGCCCCTTCAAATTCTTGATTCACAGTGAAACGTTAATGGTGGAAGAACAGGTTCAAAAATATACAACTATTACATTATTTTTGACAGTTAAAACCTGGGCCGTTTGATTTGCTTTTACAAATTCACTGGAGGGGGGCTGCGAACACATTGATTATCTACCTTCTGTTTGGCAGGGCCGTATATCTGACCCTGGATGTATGGTGGGCCAATGCTCATTTGGAACTTACCTCAAGATTTTGTTTTTAAAGTTGTGCCAGGCTGACACGTGGAGTCCTCTGCCGATTCTTTAAACTTAGCTGATCTAGGGTTTATTCCTGTTTGACTGATGTTGACCCCTAGACACGTGGAGAGCTAGTGCTGATTTGAGTTTCCACTTTGGAAGCACCTTATGAAATTATGCCAAGCTGACGCGTGGCTCCTTCAGTCGGGCTTATACTTTTCAACGGCTAACTTTGTCTCTTTATTGACCCTAGACATGTGGTGATATGACACTCATTTGGAAACCGACCTTTTGGTTTTACTTCTGGAATCATGCCGTTGAGGCACATGGAGGCCTTCATCGACCCACCCATACTTAGTCAATTTTAATGATCGACTTTGTCCCTTTTTGGACCTAGGACACATGGAGGACTGGCACAAGTTTGAGGACTACCCCCATCTTTGACTCTTGAAGCTGCGCCGATGAGGCATGTGTCGTTGTCTGCTGAAACTTCTATACTTAGCCTATTTTAGCTTGTTTTACCTTCATTTTGAACCCGGGACACGCAGCGAGTTGCGCTTACTTGAAGATTGTCCCTTGGACCCTGCCCTTGGAGTTGCGCCATTTGGACACGTGGAGGCTTCTGTTAAACCTTGAAATATGGCTAGACCACATCCAATCAAAGATATACACATATTACCAGTGGACTTTGGGGAAAAAATTAATGAGGAAAATACACCTGCCATTCCCAACTGCAGGAAGAAAATAAAAACAAGGGAAAAGACTCCACTGTTATGCCTAATTTTAAATTGTTCTCCACGAACTGGAAAATTATAAACAATACCAGGCTCGACGCGATTCAATACTCTAAGGAACAGACTCAATTTTTTTCAAAAAATGACTCCGAAAGAGGAGAATTTCAGGGTTGACAACAAGACCATAATAAGAGTTTGTAGAAACACTCATACTAGTCCAAAGTATGGTTACAAGGTGACAATAAGGTTTACAGGTACTCATCTAGACCCAATCTAGGTGCTTGGAGACCAAATGGAGAATGAGAGTAAGGTGTAGAGCTATGTGAGCTCATGGAAGCATGCAAGGGTGTGAGACATGTTTCCTAAAGTGTGTTAGGTCATTTAGAGAGCTTAGAAGCAGGGGTATGGTGTTTTCCTACTTGGTTTAGGTCTAAAATAGACCTAATCTTAGTGTTTGGAGGCTTATTGGAGTATGACAGTAACTTGTAGAAGTGTGTGAGCTATTGGAAACAATTAGGAAGGTATTTAATATCATATTCAACATGTAAAAGTACTTAGTAATGGTTTTTAGCACGGTTGTAGTGTTGGTTCACTTGGTTATGACTCGAACTAGGAAAAACACTAAGGCCTACTCATGCAAGTCCTAGTGGTAGTGAAGATGTAGAGTTATTTATGACTAAGTGAGCATTAGAGATGTTAGTATATGGTGTCATGGTGCTGTGGGAAAAATTTTAGGTTGCCATGATGAATATTTAGCAAGATATGAAGTTTTTTGTCCTAACAAGTTATATATGTGCTCATGTATACTTAAATATGCTAAATGAATTGAAACTAACACCTAATAGTTCCAAAGCAAAGCTAACTAAACAAGAACCATCAAGATAAGAGCTTATAGAAACTAGCTTCTACAATTGCATGTAAATTTAATAAATCAAACTAACATACTTTAAGCAATTTCTACTCTTTAGATTTCTAATCTAAGCAATGAACCTAGGTAGATCACATACATCAATCAAAATGGATTGTTGTTTGATCTCAAGGATTGAGAATGAAATCTCACCAAGAATGGCTACAATGCCATTTTGGATCTTCCCATATTACTCAACTTTGAGTGGATGGATGCAAGATGAAGAGGCTAGCTCAAACTAATGGAGGAATGCTCAAGATCAAAAAGCCTATAGTTTATCCTAGGGCAAATAAGGTGTATTTGAAATGGGAGGAGGAGGGTTTGTTAAATAGCTTGCTAGTTGGAGCAAGGCTATGGATTTGGTGAATGTGGGATAAAGTCCAAAGAGGAAATACAAAGGGAATGCATTTTTCATAAAGTAAGTGCACTTTGTGGGAATAGAAAAGGGGTTTAATTAATCAAAGGTGATTAATTAATAAGGGGATAAGCTTATAAAGGCTTTTTAGAAGAAAAATAGCTTGATTTATCTATAAGAGAGGATTTAAATGCAATAAATGATGATTTATTGATTAAAATTAGTGGTTTAATTAGGAATAATTAATTACCTTAGGTAGAAGTGGTTGTTTATTAATGAAATGTCGTTAGTCATCATCCTGAGTGATGGAAGGGTTAATTAATTAATGAGGATAGAAGAGAAATGGTGTGTTATTGATGAAATGTCGTCAATTTGCGGGAAAGAGGATAGTTAGTGCAATTTTAGTAATAAAATTGCTTAATCAAATTATAGGTGTCTACATTTTCCCCTCTTTGGGGTGGCATAAGCGATGCCACTGTAAAGATGTTAGACAAGTAAATTTTAGGAGTGGAAGAAAAATTAGTAGAGTGAAGGATGCCCCCTCGAGTGTCGATGGGGTGATGAAAGAGGTTGATCGACAATCAAAAAGATGAAGGAAATGGATAGAAGAATAAGGAGGGGCAAGATGCCCCAAGTTAGGTGGCAGGATATAGTGTGGATAGAAGAAAATGATGATGAAGGAGGGATTGAACTAGCTTTCATCCAGTTTTCACTCAAAACAACTTTATTTCATCATATTTCTTATGATCTACTTCAGTCCTTATTAAAATATGCAAGCATACAACAAAAGTATATAACGACATGAAAAACCATAATACGAAAAATTATTCATTGCTAAAACACCAACTCCATGCAACATACATAGTGCAATGCAATACGAGAAAGTAAACAAGCTGACCTAATAGGGAAACAAGTACTAACACACATACTCAAACCAAAAACATTTAAGACGGTTGCAGAAATGTTTTGTTATCAAGCTTCAATTCCCGAATGTTTGTGTTTAACTACAAGCGTTAAAGATGGTGCCCCAAGCATGGATACATGCGAGGGTAATAATGAAGGACATAGGAGTCCTATGAAAAAGCATTCATGCACTCTGACACAGTACCCATCAACTTGTTGTGCTAAAGGCGTATAAACATAACAAGTAAACCAACTTTGTTACTAGGGGAAGATCCAAATGATCCGCGAGTCATTGTGATAAGAGTAAATGAGGACTTAAGAAAGATAATGATTGAGTACCATACAGTTGACACAGGCTTCAGCTGCGTGCATGCTTTTTACCGATTTTTGAATTTTTTTGAATTTTTAAATTTTTTTGAGCATTTTTTTGATAAATTTTATGTTTTTTTATGGATTTTTGTGTTTTGAAACATATTTAAATGTTTTGAGTTTTTTGACTAACATATTTGAATGTTTTGAGCTTTTCAACTAACATATTTGAATGTTTTAAGTTTTTCAACTAACATATTTGAATGTTTTGATTTTTTCAAAAGTTTTCCGAAGTTATGCACATAAAACAAAGAAGCGTAGATGCCCCTAACGTTAGATGTGTTAGGAATTAATAGAATCTAATGCGGAATAATTCCTCAGAATCACAATAATAAGAAGTATGAATAGAAACTACAAAAATGAAATATGCAAAACATGAAGACAATTTTTAACATGGTTCACCCAATGTGGGCTACATCCACCAAGAACACTTGCTCAGATTTTATTACAAGCCAACAATCTTCACAATTACAATAACCAGATCTAGTTTGGAGTTGCGCTCAACAAACCCTCCCGAATTCGCACTTGAATTTGCACTCAATATTCACCTTCACAAAAACACTCATATCAATCCTATTGTATGTCCATCTATATATAAGTACATCAATAGGTAGCCAAAGAGGTGGTTTTACAAAACAATGGGTACCAAAAAGCCATGGGCCCAAAACCAGCCCATAACGGTTACCCATTACCCATGGGTTAATAAACCACCCATGAAAATTTGCTTCGGGGGCTTCGCCCCCGAACCCCCTTGAACCACTGTAAAAAATGGACATGTAACATACTGGAATTTGTACCAATTTTCTCATAGAGATCCATGTGCTGCATATGAAAATTTACTACCTCAAGGGAAGTATGTCCATAGACAAGTGAAATGTGAAGATGCCCCCATCGTGTATGAATGGATAATATACAAAGGAAGAAACCCTACATTTCTCCACCGTATATATAAGAGGATAGGCTGGATCAAGTCCAAAATAGATATGTTCAACTTGATGATGAACACAAACCAATGAAGTGCTAAGGAGGAAGGATGCCCCCAGTGCCAGCTAGCCAATAAGCTACTGATAGAAAGAAGTAGAAGATTGTTTATTGAATGAAGGAACAAAGTTTCCCTCAAACATAGTAAAAAGGAAATCTTATACAAATGGATGTTCTAGACGAAGCAAAATAACATAAAATGTTATGAAAGGATATGGAAAATGTAGCTAGAATCTGATTGATAAAAAATGATTAGCTAAAGGCAAAAGTAATGAGACAAGACATGCACTAAAGCAAGAGTTTGAACTAGGTCCAAAAAGAACACACTTGGTAACATACTAGTCTTGTATTTTCATAGATATCTAGTGTGTAAACGTGGAAATTAATTACCTCTTGAAGTGAAGATTTTATAGACAAAAAGTGAGGAAAAACTAGCCAATGTGTAGGAATGATTGATTTTGATAGGTGATTTGTGAATGACACGGCCGAAGGAGACACATCTACATTACTCCCCTGCCAGCACAAACATCCATAGCCCAGACAATTTCTTATGTAATTTATTCTAATCACAACATTGCTATTAATACCCATGGGCCAAACCTCCATATCCCCAGTAGAGATTATTGGAAATACGTCCTAGAGAAGAGTTTTATATCAATTAAATTTTCTCAGGGGCTTCTGCCGATTTTTGATTATTTTTAGGCTTTTTCGGCCTGGCCCCAAACTTATTTTAGAGATCTCTCAATTGATTTTGACAAGGGGTTAAGAACTCTTAGTGATATTCTTGATGGAAGAATGCGGAAGTGATTGCAATAAAACATTGGCTAGTGTCAATAAATATGCCCAAAATTTCTTTGCAACAAGTTTTTTAAATGTATGATAGTGATAGGATCTATAAAAGTTCATTCATTCTTTAATTTACTAAGGTGATGAAAGACCAAGGTTAAATGAATACAATAAAGATAAATATCACAAAATGAGTTCCAATAGACTAACCAAAATATCATCGAAGGGATGAAAATGGTGGATGATTTTTAGAGGAAAATGGAGAAAGGAAGGAAAGAACATCCATGTGTATGTAATGTTTGATCTTTGTACCTTTGATTTTTTTTGTAATGTTTTAAAGTTTTCTCTTTTTTTAATATTTTTGAAATTTTTTAATTGATTTTGATATTTTGCGAAGGGAAAGCCATTTTGGAGAAGACTGATGAAAATGATTGGGAAGTTGTCACTCTCACTCTGTGTGATTAAGATCCAACAACGATTTTAGCGTGATTTCCTTGATAAGGGAGACTAGGAGTTTTTTCTTATCCAGAGTGATATTATCTCCAATCTCGATGATCATGGTGAGCTCATATTTGATAAGTGACTGTGACTTATCTTTCAACATGGATTTTGTATGTGGGATCTTGAGTTCCTTATCCATAGGTTTCTACACTTTGTGTCATACTTGATGGTTGCATTGGTGTGCATTCTTGAATCACATTTGATTTTAAACTTTATGATTGTTTGACTTATTAGGAGATTTAGATCTCTTTGGAATGTTTGACTTGAGCTTGATGAAGAAACAATTTGGGTTTCTTATAAGCTAATGTGTGAATTTTCTAATCCCGAGAAGTGGGAGAAGAAAGTGGAAATTTATGATTGATGATAGGAATGGTAGAGATGATGGTGGGATTGCCACTATTATTTATAAAAGGATGATATGATGAATGAGGAGGATACAGTCCATGAATTGAAGAGGATAGGCTACCCGGAGGTGCCACTATAGAAGATGAAAGGCTACTAGGATGTGGCCCCAAGATGGAAGAACAAGGGCTACCTAGAGGTGAACAAAAATAAGAATACAAAGGGGGAATACAAGGTAATTGGCCTAAGTATAGAAGATAATGGGCTACCAGGAGGTGTCCCATAGATGGAAGATGAAGGACTACCCGAAGGTGTCCCATAAATAGAAGATGGAGGGATACTAGGATGTGGCCCAAGTATAGAAGATAACCAGGAGATGATCCAAGAATAGAAGATTGACCCACACATAGGTTACCGGGAGGTGTCCCACATATTGAAGGAAGTGACTACCATAGAAGAATATTATGAGCTAATAGGAACACATAGAAAAGATGATAGTTACCAAGGGCTACACAGGAGGTGGACCCACACATAGAAGAAGATGATGGGCTACCAAGAGGTGACCCCAAGGTGAAGATTGCTACATTGAGTGAATAGACAGAAGATGATATGTAAGGAATGATTGGGTGAATGAGAAGAATGGGTGGGCCATGGAAATGATGTAGAAAATAGACTTAGGTTTCATTATGCAATGAAGAATGTGAAGCTAGAAGAATAAGAGGAGGATCAAGTTCGATGATCCTAGGGTCTTCCTCTATTTCGTGAGAAAAGGTATCAACATCTTCCCCACAATACGTGATGCATCGAGGTCTAAAGAGAATCATTTCTCAATCCTCTAGAGGAATGTCATCATGTAGCCCCATGAATTCTCTAATTGCTTCTTCATTTTGAAAGAAATCGATCAGTATGGGTTGTTGTTGTTAAGACATAGTAGGTTGATTGGAAGAAAGAGGTCCAATAAGTGTGGAAGATTTAGAAGATGTTTGATGATGTAGATGAGGATAAGGTTTGACCTTATTGTGTCCATAAATAGATTGGATAGTGCTTCGAAAATATATCTTAGCACATCGTGTCTTATGACTAGGTTGACATGAACACAAACATTTGTCTTTAGAAGAATGATAAGGGTGATAGAATAAGGAATGACGGTTGGATGGGATCAAGGGCTGAAGAAGGAATTGGATTTTGTTTGATAGAAGAAGATGACCCAAGAGAAGAAATTGATTTAGATTTGGATGAAGATGTGGATTTTGAAGAAGATATGGATTTGGAAGAAGATGTGGATTTAGAATTGGTTGGTATAGGTTTCCCTATAAGACGACATCATGGAGGATGAATAAGAGGATTGTGTATCCAAAATTCCATAGATCGTGACGTAGGAGTCAACTTAGATGATTGACTAGAAGGACTTTGAGTCACACGAATCTTCAAAGGAGGAATACTTTGTTGAGGTGACTAATAAAAGAGGTCCTGCAGAGAAAGGGAGGACCGTGACTCAATAGTTGAATTTGATGTTTAATTGGATGGACTTGGAGTCACACAAATCTTCAAATAAATAAGATGTGGTTTCCGTGATAGATAACGAGGGTCTTGTGAAGAAATGGAGGACCATGAATTAGGAGTCAAATTAGAGGAATCAATAGAATAGTAATTGGGATTTAGGAATCTTCAGAACCGTGAAATGAGAGGAATCTGAATAGTAGTTTGGATAAGAGTTTGAATTAGAGACTGTGGGGAATCAAAGAATAGTTTGGATCATTGATCACACCACCAATTATGGGTAATAAGTTTGAGGAATCATGATGGGAATATTTTAGTCATTGTTGGCTATAGTCGTTGTGTTAGGTATTTGTAAATTCCTAGACCTAGATAGTATAGATATCATGATTGAACTTCTTCAAAGTGAAGAGGGTTCCATGTCGATTTGGGAAGCATAATGACAACCAACTAGACATTTTGCAAACAAAGGGATGCTTTGTGTGATTTTCCAAAGGGAATTGAAGGAAAATAGATATTGTGATGACACAAATTTGATAATCTAACAAGGTTTGGACAACAAGTTTGGAAGCATAAGTATCAAAATGATTGATCAACATTTAGCAACACAAAGGCTACAAAGGTTTCATTTAATGTGTTCAAGAATACAACAAACCTAAGTAAAATGTGTGACAATTGTCAAGGTTGTAAAATAATGTCAACAATGTTGAATCAATGGATCAAAGGTTTGTCCTAGAAAACAAGTTTTCAAGATAGGTAATCACAAGGAACAATCACACAAGTTTTGGTAAACCAATCAATCAATAAAGAACTACTCCCTATGTGTTTCAATGATAGTTTGATGTAAAATGATCAACACAATGTCAACACTTATGTCAATTTTAAGATAAAAAGGTGTAAGTATCAACAAGGGGTTGACGTGAATTATGATCAAAGTATACTGTAGCAAGTTTAGATCCAAGAAAGACCTAAATCCCAAAAAGTAGAAGTTACGAATGTGAGCAACATAACAATACCACTAAGATATGTTAACCAAGATTTGTGATAAAACAAGGTATTAGTATTGAAATAATATTGACACAATGCAAACACTTTTCAAGGTTGAGGTAACATTTGAAAACAAACAAGGCCAAAGTATACCAAGGAATTGTTAAGATGTGCATAGCATAACATTACAATCTAGACACTTAGGTCAAGTTTATGAGAAACAAGACGTAAGTATCAAATTTTTTTTGATGCGATACAAACAACGTAACACTTCAAAGGAAAATCAATGAAGAATTAAACCTAACTACAATAAAAATCTTGAATTGGGTATCAAGATCAAATGGCTATCAAGATATAAAGATGTACCAACACACTTTCAATAGTTTACCATCCAATCTCAAGCAAGGATGAATGTAAATGGGTGCAAAAGTGGTGGACATCAATTGATTAATAACACATGTATGTTGCTCTTATTTTGATCCAAAATATCAACAAGAAAGCAGCAGAGTAGATCAAGTGGGGTTGAAAAATACTTGGCCTCACTTTGGTAGAGTTTCACCTTGCCTTAAGGTAAGTATAAAAACTAAGAAAAAGTAATGCTTCGAAAATTTCATGATGAATTACACTTAGTTCAAAATTTGATGGAATCTCCTCTTGTTTGAAAAACAAGGTTTTTTCTCCAAGAAAAATCTCACTTTGCGAAATCTCTATGAAACATGATGGTTTTGAGTCGGTCAAGTTGGCTCTAAGAAGAAATGGCTTCCTATTTGTTTCTCTCAACTAGGTGTCACAAACAATCTCTACGAGATCGGTTTTCCAAGGAAGTTGCACTGACTAAACCTTGGAGTATCCTGACTTTACTTTACCCCCTTCAATACAATGAGCATAAAATGTGTTCAGTTGTATTTTCACTGGGGCCGCGTGAAGATAGTTTTGACGCTAAACTCACAGGTCACACTAGACAAGTAGGTAAATGAAGTGCTTCCCATTTCATCCACAAGGTTCCCTCTTGCATGGACTACTTTGGGGTTCCTAGGAGCATCCCTCTTGTTATCTTAAGGCTTATGCCAAAGGGAGTTTCTCCTAGTTCAAAGCGGACGAGTTGTAGCTCTTAACCAAAACCTGCATATACAATGTTTTGAATGTGGTGTATTTTCTTATCTTTTGAACTTAATGAGGTTTTGTTACACTGTTGGCAACCTGCATCAAATTGTATTAGTATTGGGTTTAGATCCCAATTCTTTGACAAGTGTATTTAGGTCCTGCATGCAAAGTTTAGTAATTCTCCAAAAAAGATCAAATCATTGTAAAAAAGAGGATTCAAGTGTTGTTTTTGATTCCCAATATCACTTAAAAGGTGTAAGGGAAGAGCATACACAACAAAAAAAACCCAACTATAATGAAAATGGAGAATACTCATGAAATCAAAGTGCAAAGCAATTCATTTTAACCAAATTGAAGCTCATTCCCTTAGCAAAAATCTTAATGAAATGTTTTGAAAACATGAAAAGGTGTAGAATCATTTCTGATTTCCAAGATCACCTAGAAGGTGTGAGGGAAGAGCATACACACTCCCAGCCTCATAAACAAAAATGCAACATTTATTAGCTTAACTAATAAAATTAACACAAAGCATGATCAAATACACCCTACAAATCAATAGTTAGCATCAAGAAAACCATGCAAGGTGTTATAAAATCAAGGGAACAAGCTTTTACAATTTTTAAACATGGTTCAAATTTATACTGCAATGCCTGTGTGCCCCTTAGAGCATATGCACAGACAGAGAAATGCGTGTGCGTCCTTTCGAGCATATGCATGATTCTTGCAACAAGTACACACATATGTCAAACATAGAACAAAATAAAGGTATAAAAAGTGCATGCACGCCTAGAGAAGAACCTACACCCCCCTAACAACATATGCAAAAACTGGTAAAATGCAACATAGAGAGTGAAAACATAATATGATAAGTGCATGGACAGAGAAGCATATGCGCGAGCCTAACTAAATCTGACATAGACAACAAAACAAATGCATGACCCCGAGGGCATATGCGCGCCCTTTACAACACCTGCGCCTAAGTTATAACATATGTACACCCCTGCCAAACACCTATGCGTGTACCTAAACATGACATAAAAATATGGAAATTTGACCTCAAAAATATCAAAAAGGTTAAAACTTTGACCCTTTAGCCCAAATTTAACAACAACCCATCTAAATTAAACCCCTAAGCAAGACTCAACATATGCAAAGTGAGAAAAACATCTTAAAGGATTCAACTTATTTCATAATGTGCATAATCAAGGGTTAGCAAAAATGAGATAAACATATCAAAGCTTGAATCAACTTCTACGGACCATGGAATAAGGTCCCACCAGGCATGCCATATGTGCTCATGTATAATTAACTATGCTAGATGAATTGAAACTGACACCTAATAGTTCCAAAGCAAAGCTAACTAAACAAGAACCATCAAGATAAGAGCTTATGGAAACTAGCTTCTACAATTGCATGTAACTTTGATAAATCAAACTAACATACTTTAAGCAATTTCTACTCTTTAGATTGCTAATCTAAACAATGAACCTAGGTAGATCATATAACAATCAAAATGGATTATTGTTTGATCTCAAGGATTGAGAATGAAATCTCACCAAGAATGGATACGAGGCCATTTTGGATCTCCCCATGTTACTCAACTATGAGTGAATGGATGAAAGATGAAGAGGATAGCTCAAACTAATGGAGGAATGCTCAAGATCAAAATGCCTATAGTTTATCCTAGGGCAAATAAGGTGTATTTGAAATGGTAGGAGGGTTTGTTATATAGTTTGCTAGTTGGAGCAAGGCTATGGATTTGGTGAATGTGGGATAAAGTCCAAAGAGGAAATACAAAGAGAATGTATTTTTCATAAAGTATGTGCACTTTGTGGGAATAGAAAGGTGGTTTAATTAATCAAAGGTGATTAATTAATAGGGGGATAAGCTTATAAAGGATTTTTAGAAGAAAATTAGCATGATTTATTTTTAAGAGAGGATTTAAATGCATTAAATGATGATTTATTGATTAAAATGAGTGGTTGTAATTAATTAGGAATAATTAATTACCTTAGGTAGAAGTGGTTGTTAATTAACGAAAGGTCGTTAGTCGACATCCTAAGTGATGGAAGGGTTAATTAATTAGCGTAATGTAATTAATTAATGAGGATAGAAGAGAAATGGTGTGTTATTGATGAAATATCATCAATTTATGGGAAATGGAATAATTAATGCAATTTTAATAATAAAATTGCTTAATCAAATTATAGGTGTCTACAATAGAAAGCATGTTTTCCAGCTCGAAGTGAGATAAATGTTCTTGGTTGGCATGTATGATTTTTACATGGTACTCAGAGCCTTTAAGGGATGATTTTTCATGGAGTTAATAACATCTCAGAGTTGGAATGATATCAAATGAGGCCCAAACATTTATGACGATTATTAAGAAGGTAAGATGCTTTTTATGAGCTTGAAACCCTAGTTCATGAGAGATAAGAGAAAAATTGATGGTGTGAACCAATAACGGATTGGATCATCAAATGTGATGATTGAATGATAGAGAGGACTCTCCTAGATTTCAGATGGTGGTGGTTTCAGATTATGACACTTAGTGGAGCCCACTCTAATTTGCTAATTTACAGGAAAGAAGGCTTTACTCTCAGGTTTTCCACTAGAACCTATGAATAATTTAGATTTATGAGATATATGGGATATTTTCTACATGTTTTAATTCATGTTGGCTAGATTTTCTACATAGCATCAAACCTAGGCAGTCATGAGATAAATCTCCCTCATTTAACCGGTGAGGCTCCCGTGTCAGATTTGTCAATGAAAATGTGTTATTATCTATTAGGGGTTTTACTTTAACCACTTAGTTCATGAACCATAACTAAGAAGTTCTGTAGCAAGTAAGCAACTGTTTAAGAAAGGAAGTATTTTATAGAAGAAGGAAGTAAAGGAAATATAGAGAAGAAATGGGGAAGATGTGCATCACAATTAGTAGATAACAGAGCTAATTGCATGCACATAGAAGAAACTTAATAGATATGAACATAGAGAATTATAAAACAAAGGCAGCTCTAGATCCAGATCTAAAATAACACAAAGTTTATTAAGAGATCTGAGATTAAAAGCAAGAAACAAAGTACACCGTGACACAAAGTTCTCCGGAAACCTGCTCCTTTGTATTCCTTTGCTCCAAGTTGCTCTCAGGGGTTCAGCACAAAGTCTAGAACACAAGATTACTGCTTACAAATTCTGATCGATAATTAACCCGAAGGTTCTTCTCCTACTTATAGAATGTAGAGGGGCAATTACAAGTTGGAAGCTTTAGTTGAACTGACACATGTGGAAGTTGGAGGAAAGAAACAACTGGCAATCTCCATCTTGGAATTCCTCTTTGCATGATATGTATGATTTGCAACTGAAAATATAACCTTCTATTTTGCACATGTCACTTATCTCCAAGTAGTTGACTTCTTCAAGTAATGGCTTTTAAACCAATTACTTAAGTTGTATAATTTAATTGATCACTTAATTACTTTGTCAGAGGAAAGAAGAAGGAACAGGAAAGTTGACTTTGTCGGAGGAAAGAAGAAGGAAGAGGAAAGCTGACTTTGTCCTTTTTCATGTCTGCATGCAATTGATTCAAACTGGATCTGGAAGCAGCTGGATCTGGAAACAAGCTGGAATTGCAAGCAGTTGGAATTAGAAGCAAGCTGGAATTTTGCCTTCACATTGTCTTCTCTTTTATCCTTGAAGCTTTTGCAGTTCTTCTTCTGTACATGCATCAATGCAATGTTTGCCATAGATAACTCATCATCCTTATTTTTAATTGCATATGAGCAATTAAAAATTCTGGAAAGCACTTTGGATGAATGAAAATTCAATGAAGGCTTCAACTGGAAGATGGGAGCATTTGCACATGATCTTGGAAGGAATTTTCCACGCACTGACTTCTTCACGGGCTGCATTCGAAACAAGAGGATGAAGCCTTTATGCTGGAAGCTTTTACAAATCTGCATCTGGATATGGGTCTGCACCTATATAACAAACTCTGGCAACTAGGCTATGGATGGAAAAGTTACAGCTCGAATAATTCCACTGCTTTTAATCTGCACACATGAGTGAAGTTTTTCCTGCACGCATGAGTGAAGTCTTTCCTGCTCTGGATTTGTCTATCAATTCAACAAGAGGTTCCGAGCCTAGATCTATGTCTCCAATATCTGTAAATTTAGAAGTGATGCATGACTCCTTTGTGCTTTCTTTTTCATCTTTCTTCGCCATAGCTTTGTCTATCTTTGTCTGAACATTTCTTTTTCTTCTTATTTGACTAGAATTCTTCAAAACTAGTGCAGATCTGGATAATCCTTCAGATTTGGAGGAAATATTCAATGTATTGGACATTGATATAAGTTCGTTTTCTTTTGAAAAACACATGTAATGAATTCCTTAGCACCTATAACACTTATGCAGACAAATATCACCCTCCTTCAAAGCATGCACCAAATTTGGAAGCTTTTAGCCTTGTTGCCACCTTGCCTGAGAAAAATCCTTCTTCAAGTGCCTTGTTTCCACCTTCCCTGAGCAAAATCCCTCTTCAAATGGGGTGCACTTTTCCTCTTGGCTGCAATTCTTTACCTGTGAATTAAATAATTCACCCATATGGCTATCCATGCTTATATAACCCTCACAATTCTATAATTAATAATTGCCCTAACAATTAAAGGCAATTAATTAATTAAAAATCATGCTCTTCTCTTTAAAAATAGCATGTTTAAGGACAACCATCCAATAAATTAAATTAATCCAGTTTAATCATCCACATTTCACTTCATTTAAGCTTCACAGTGTGCTTTGACTATAGCCACTGAAAATAGGAATTAATATAATCATTTAATACTTTAAAAAGTATTAATTCCTTCTCAAAAGGGGCTGCATTAAATAAATTAAATTTATTTAATTTTAGAATTCTATTTTAAAACTCCTTATGTCCACTTCCCTTTGTTGACTTTTCCACAAGCTTGGGTGCCAAAATTGGGTGAATAAATATTAACAAATATTTATTTAATGCATTAGTATTCACCCAAGGTGGGTCGCACTTTTTGGAATAATAGAATTCTATTTTTAAGAATTTATGACAATGAGATTTTTACCCTGCAAGGCAGCCCCGGAAATCCCATGATCCACTTAAGTGATTTGACTTTGACAATGGGATTATTTACCCTGCAAGGTAGACAATAAAATCCCATGATTTCACTTGAGTCACTTTTCTTTTATTTCACCATGGGAATTTTTACCCTGCAAGGCAGGCAATAAATACCTGCCTGCCTGCAACCTCTAACTTTCCCATTGCAGCTTAAGTGAATTTTATATCACAGGAAAAAGTACCTTGCTAGGCAGGTACAAAATTCCCACCTTGCCTGTTGCTTCTATTTTTCCCATTGCAGCTTAAATCCTTTGTTTTCCAAAAATGCGCCCAACCCCGCAGGGGCTTTTCTGTGCATGACTTCACTTTTTCCCAGTGATCCAGACCTCTGATGGTGACTTCCTTTGGGCATAATGTGCGTATATGTTCTCCAGCTGCTCCAGGCCAAGAATCGGGCTTACCCAGCAAAGGAATTGTTCTAGAGAAATTTCACAAAAAACGAAACGGGACAACACAAAAACACGAAAAATTGCCAAAAGTTACAAATGAAGCCCAAAACTTATTCCTAGTTAAAATCCTTCTGGTACAAGGTAATAATGATATGTTCGATCATAACAGAGTTAAAACAGAGCGCAAATAGCCTCACACGGGGCTCAAAATAATTAAATACAAATTTTCCACAGACAAATCCCGACGACAGAATATAAGAATTTTGGGCATTTGGGTATTTGGCGAAAAAGGCTAATATGGCTCTTTGGGAATATCTTGACGCAATACAAGAACTTTCAGGCAATAAAAACACAAAACAACCCATTATTTTAAAAGTACGAACATTTTTTGGATAGGGTAGTCATAGATTTCAGGATGAAATCTGGGGACACCAATTCATTTTAGAGCTTGGTGAGGTGTTTTGATGACCTGCACAAGTCAAAACAAGTTGACTGGTTTTTGGGCCAAAAAGGTAGTTTTAGTAGTCTTAGAGAATGGAAGAGCTTAAGAACTTTTAATATTTATGATGATTATTAGATACCTTATATGTGTTTTATAAATATCATATGATGTACTGGATGATTTTGTGGAGCTCTGGAAGTCAGTTGAGGTGTCATGATTGAGGTCACAAGTTGACCTAGTTTGACTGGTTTAAGACAACAGAGGTTTGGTTTGAAGATTGTTCTGGAAGAACAATATATTGGCTTAGATGATGATTGATATAAATTTGAGAGTGAAGAGGGATGAATTTTTTTCCTATTAAATTCATTTATAGGTCTTTAATGTGTCAAAAAGGGTGCAAACAAGTTGAGTCTTCCAAAACTGGTTCCTAGGCAATTGAGTTTGTCTAAAGAGGAGAAGTAGATTCCATTTGATTTGTATGGAATGTTTCATGAATTCTAACATGCATAGTATGTGTTTTAAAAGCCATTCGGTTTCCAATGAGTGGTTATATGGCATATTTTAGATGTTTTTTGTGTGATCTTGGAGCTCCATTGATGAAGACTGGTTCCTGGAAGTTCCTGGTTTAAATAGGAAACAGTCCTAGTTAGATGGTGATAGTGAAAAAAATGAATGATGTAGAGGTCTCCTGATCTGATTTATTGTGTTTCATAGGTTATTTTTTAATTGTTTTAAGTACTTTTTAGGCTTTACATAGATTTATTGATGAAGCTCTTGACAGTCCTTGATGAGCTCGGTGATGGAGGATTGCTTAGGCTTCTTGAGCCTAGTTTGAGAGCTTGTCTTGGATGTCTTGGTGCATTTCTGACCCATACGGGTCTATGTCATGATGAATTTATATGATCATGTAGGATATGTTTAATTTGTTTTTATGACCATGACCTTAATGGTTCATGGTCAGAACTAGTCATGTTTTTAGTAGATCATGAGTCATGCATAAAAGTGCATGTAATTGTTCATGTTTGTGACTAGTAGAGTGAGAGATGGAAAAGTGCGAGCTAGGAGAGAGAGTGAAATTGGGTCATGAGGTAATAAAGATAGAGATGAGAGTTTGTGCTTGAATATATAAATAGTTTTTCAATAAAAAAAATTCCAAGGGTTATGTGTCCAAATCATGTCCATGAAAGACTGAGTGTTGAGTGATGTTAGGAGAATGTGTGCATTTGAAAAGAGTTTGCAGGTGTATGAGCTGAATTTTGTGATCATTATCATTTGTGTTTTTTAGTAGGATATCATTAGTGGTATTCTATCTAAAAACTTGTTTCTTGATGAGTAATATTCTTACAATTCCTTTGTTGTGAGTTATTATCAATAAGGGTTTCTAGGGGTAGATTTTCTCATTATAGGGTTGGTACTCTCACTAAACTAAATCTCCTTGTGATGTGGTCCATATTCATGCAAGTATTTTGGTTTTGAGTAATATAATCAAAAATTTCATGTGGGTTTTCTTCCCCTTGAAGGGTTTCCCACTTATATATTGTGTCTTGTTTACTTATCTTATTCATGTTTATGTGGATGGTTGTTTCATATTGATTAAGCTTAAATCAATGCATGGTTTAAGGTTAATGGTTAACACGAGCTTAAGTGATTAAAGGTAAAATTTGAAGGACTGATTCACCCCCCTCCCTCGATTCCATTGATTCTTCCAACAATTGGTATCAGAGTAGGTATCATTTTGGATAAGTTTAATCACTTGAAAGGAGATCCTTTGAAGCACTGATATGGCAGGTAGACTGAAGTTCAAGTTGAAGAACTTCCCTCTTATTAGAATGAGAGCTTGTTTGAAACCCTTAGGTTTAACATATGGGATTTCATCCTTAATGTATGTTCTCCATCTCCATCTACTTTTGAAGGTTGATGAAGAATGCAAAGAAGATAAGGAGGAGCATGCTTTGGTTTTAGGTCTTGTAAAATCAAGGACAAAAGATGAAGAGTGTCAAATTTCTCAAACTTCCTTTCACATTCAAGATGAAAATATGATATGGTATATTGATAGTGGGTGTTCTCCTGCACATGACTAGTGACAAAAGAAAATTCACTTCTTTAAAGAGAAATGCATTAGGTTCTGTTAGGTTTGTTGATAATACTGCTATAAAAATTGTAGGAAGAGGCACATTGAGTTTGGATAACGGGAATACTCTCACTAAAATGATCTTATATGTTGAGGGACTAAAACACAACCTTCTCAGTGTGAGTCAAATGTGAAAATAAGGTATATCCTAACCTTTGATGATAAAGGGTGCAAAATTAGAAAAAGAGAAACATGTAAGCTTGTTGCCCAAATCCCAGAGGACTGAAAATAACATTTACATATTAAAGGAGGTCAACAAAGAAATATTCCTTATAAGTAAGCTAAATGATAGTTGGTTATGGCATAGGAGATTAGGCCATGTAAATTTTGATAATCTTGTCAAGATCAGTTCTAATAATTGTGTGAAGAACATGCCAAGAATCAGCAAACCAAAAGATACCTTATATAAAGTATGCCTTCATGGAAAGCAAACTAGAAGAAGATTCAAAACCAAGGAACATGACTCTACCACTAGACCTCTACAATTGATCCAAACTGATCTCTGTGGACCTATGAGAACTAAAAGTTTACTTTAGGTGACTATTATTTCATGCTTCTAATTGATGACTATACAAAATATTCTTGGGTTTCTTGTTTGAGAAACAAATCAAATGCATTTGAGGTTTTCAAGTCATTCAAGGCTCTTATCAAAAATGAGAAAAATGGGAGAATAAAAATCATTAGATCAGACAATGGAGGTGAGTTTTAGTCTAATTCATTTGATGAATTTTGTAGAACTCATGACATTAGAAGGTAGTTTTTATCTTCTAGAACACCACAACAAAATGGTGTAGTTGAAATAAAGAACATGATTGTTCAAGAGATGGCAAGGACCATCCTAAATGAATCTAAGCTACCTGATGGTTATTGGAAGGAAGTAATTTTACACAGTTCTATTTATATCCTCAATGGATGTCAGACAAGGATAAATAATGATAAAACCCCATATGAATTATGGAAAGGTAGACCAAAAAATGTCAAACACTTTAGATTTTTTGGATGCAGGTGCTTTATAAAAAGGACTGAAGAGAATCTAGGTAAGTTTGACTCCAAGTTTGATGAAGGTATATTCCTTGGATACTCTTTAAGGATCTTAGCTTCCATTTGTTACAACAAAAGGTTGAAGACAATAGTTGAAAGTGTAAGTGTGAAATTTTATGAATTATATCCCATGAAGGTCCACTCTCAATACAAAAGAGCCACTAAAAATTATTGATCCCAAAAAAGAAGAAGCGGTTATGTGGATAGGTGAAGAAGAAGACAGATGAAGAAGAAATACAAGACACTAAATCTTCATCTAGATAGATCAAATAGAAACCACCTTGAAGAACAAATCCTAGGGAAGAAGAATGTTGTAGTAATAACAATAATGAAATTGGTAAGTCTTCAAAAACCAATAAAATACTACCTTTTCATCTACATTTGATCCTAAAAATGTTGAAAAAGCAAGCAAGGATGATTGTTGGGTAAAGGCTATAAATGAAGAACTAGATCAAATTGAAAAAGAATAGACCTTTGGAATTGGTGCCTAGACCTAAGGATATACAATGTTTTAAGAACTAAATGGGCATTTAGAAATAAAATCAAAGAGAATGGAGAAGTTACAAGAAACAAGGCTAGATTAGTTTGTAATGGAGATGTACAAGTTGAGGGAGTTGATTTTGATGAAACCTTTGCTCTAGTAGCTAGAATGGAATCCATTAGATTGTTTTTAGCATATGCAGGGTTTAAAGGATTTAAGGTGTATCAAATGGATGTCAAATCTACATTTTTGAATGGTAATCTAGAAGAAGAAGTGTACATTGAATAGATTGATGCTTTTTCCTTGAAAAATGAGAAGTATTATGTATGCAAACTAAAAAATTAACTTTATGGACTAAAGCAAGCCACAAGGACCTAGTATGGAAGACTTGACAAGTACCTGATTGGAAAAGGCTTCAAAAGAAGAGTTGTAAATAGTAACTTGTATATCAAAAATGAAGGATATTTATTAATTGTTGTAGTATATGTGGATGATATCATATTTGGGGGAAACAATGAACTTATGACTCATAAACTTGGAGATGTTATGTAAAGAGAATTTGAAATGGTCCATGCTTGGAGAGTTGTACTTCTTTCTATGACTACAAGTCAATCAATCTAAGGAAGGTATATTCATATCTCAAGCTAAATACATAAATGATATATTAAATAAGTTCCAAATGGAATATTACAATCATGTTGGAACCCCCATTGTCACAAGATGAAAACTAAGAAATGAGGATGACTAACCTAAGGTAAATCAAACTGAGTACATATCCATGATTGGGAGCCTATTGTATATTACTGCCTTTAGGACCAGACATCTTGTAGGTTGTAGGACTTATTGGAAGGTTTCAGGAGGATCCAAAGGAAACTCAATTGTAAGTAATGAAGAGAATCTTTAGATATCTCAAAGGGATTATTGAGTACTGGTTATGGTATCCAAAGAGTGAAAAAAATGAGTTGAAGGCTTGCGTAGATGTTGATTGGGTAGGAAGTCTAAATGATATAAGGAGTACTAGTGGAGGAGAATTTGTTATTGGTAAGTGTCTTGTTTCTTGGATGAGTAAAAAAATAATCTTTAGTATATCTTTCCACATGTGAAGCTGAATAATGTGAAGTTGAATATGTTGTAGCAGCACTATGTTGTGCACAAGTCTTATGGACGAGACAAACTCTATAAGATTATGAGGGTGAAGTGTGATGGGCCTACCCCTATCTACTGTGATAGTACAAGTGTTATTAGAGTTTCTAAAAACCTCGTGTTACATTCCAAAACTAAGCACATTCCAATCAAATACTATTTCTTAAGAGATCATGTGAGTGAGGAAAGGATTAAAATGGAATATGTATCCACCAAGGAGGAGAGAGCTGACATTATAACAAAACCACTTCCAAAACAAACATTTGAACTCCTAAAGATGAAGTTGGGAGTGATTCTTTCCCCTGATAGTAATTAATAGATCAAATACCTTGAGAGAGAGCAATAAAAATGAATCATCAACTCCAAGAGGTTATGAAAAGGTGTAGAAGTAGGAAAAGGTGGTATGTAAATTGTGCAAGTGTTTCAAATCTAAAGTAGTAGGTCTCAAAAAGAAGAAGTCATTTATTTGCATCAAACCATCTAAGAAAGGTGAAATAATGATCTTCAAGTATTTTCATGAATTGACAAAGTTTACTAGGTGTATATTTGGTTCTTGATTCAAAGTTGAGGTGCCTCAAGAGTTGTCTGTGCATCAAAAGTTTGTATAGAGGAGTATGGAACAAAGTCAAGACTGCTAAGATCACAAGTGGGTTTCTAAGATGATATACAATGTGTCTAGCATGTGTATAGTTATTTTAGGTCTGGGATATTGTCTCAAATAGGAGTGAAGTGTATCTAGTATGATTTTTCATCTAGGAGGCAGTATAAAGGGGTATAAAAGCATGAAAAGATCCGTGAGGACCAAAGAGGTAAATTCTTTAGTTGACAAGCTTGGTTATAGATTTGTATAAGGTTTCTTGGGTTTGTAGTGGTATTTCCAACATGTGGATGTGAAGTTGATATAGTTGCAAGGTCCTTTTAACTTTGAATGAAGAGTTAAGACTTGATCAAGGTCTATTGAACTTATGAAAATATCATCACGAACCAAGGTATGTCTTTTGTGCTCATTCATGAAGTAGCTACAATGTTACAGAGGTATGAATGTAGTGTTATAGGCTATGCATGAAGTATCAGAGGGTTTTAGTATGATGGTATGTGTTGAGGGGGAGCTAATGAGCTCTATACCCCTAAGAAGTAAAACTAAGTATGTTGCAAGACTAGCGTTGTTGTTTTCTTGAATTTTGGTTTGATGAATATGTAGAGACAAAATCACGCACTTTGGGTAATTATTTAGTCCTGATTACATACTACTATTTATATGATTCATAAGTATGAAAATTAATGATTAACCCATGTCTTTGGCCACCATTATTTGCTTTATGCTTATGCTTTTAGTCTTGCACTCGTACTTGCTCAGTTTGTCTTTTCACCTTTCGACATTTGTCATTCTGAACACCAGTGCCCATCTACGATGCCAACGCTAGGTGCCCACGTACCCTCTGGGTGCCCTTGTTCTCTTTGTACTTTGGTCACACTTTTTGGGTCCTTTCTAGCCATTTAAGCATCTTATCTTTTTTGGTAGTCAGCATTTTTGGATTTAATTACAAAATTCAAGCAAGGGAATCCTATAAATATAAAGTTATGTGATCATAATAAAGGACCGAGCACTAAACACTACTTATCACCACCTAAGGTTGTATCCATCAAGCATCTAAGAGATCCATTTGCATCCATCTAGCTCCATCACAAGGGACAAATGCTAGTTCTTCTGCATCACACTTCACAGGAGGGGAGTCTATTGTTTCCATGCACACATTATTTACATTCTACATCTAGCTACTTGTTTACTACTCTAAGTGCGACATACAAGAGGTCAAAGGAAAATAAGTGCGAACCTCTTACGACACCTCAGAGGAGGTTTTCTGAGCATCTACATAGACTAGGGTGCCCACGAGTGTCCCCATCCCTCTTTAGGTGCCCCAGTTTAGTCAAATATGCCAGATTTGTATTTTTCCAAAATTTTGTTTGACGGTCTTCCATCTATGTTCAGTCGGCTACTCTGCGACACAATCCAACTACCCCTGTGAATCAACTAAGGCTCTTCTAACCCTCTTTACACTTAGGGTTTCATACTTTTATTGCTTAGTTGCTAGGATTAATTTTTGTATTTCATTATTTATTTACTGCTGCCATAACATTTAGATTAGGCTATATTATTTACATTTTAGCATAATCAGAATATACTATACCAGTGAACAATAAACTATGAGCAATAGTAAGCTACATATATACGAGGCCTCTTGAGGCAGGGGGAGTTAGTAATGACCCTCTAACAAACTTGTAAGGTGTTAATAATACCCAGTATGGAATATTTGAAGTTTGGTTGCTTGTATTGTTGTAAGGAGTGTTAGCCTTATGACTCAATAAGTTGGTATGCATGCAAAGAAGGTAAATACTATTGAGAAAGTGTTTCAAGATAGGGGTATTGGTGATTGATTATTATCCATGGCATATATACAAGGTATGAGCTCTGAGTTTTACATTTTCAATTATATTGAGATGGTATGAACCCAAGGGGGAGCTATAAGGAGGTATTTCATATTGTGTGTGGACTTTTATAGCTATTAGAAGTTTGGTTTTCTTGGTCTGAAGAAGTTGATCAAGGATCTCAACCTTAAAAGTTTCTTGCAACCAGTGCATGACAAAGTTAAGGTTTACTTTGAGTATATATCAGTTTAGACATGTGAAAAAGGAGGTAAGAATGATGTTTTAGGATGTTTCAAGCTCAAAATTATTTTTGGTATGGTGTCCCCAGATTTCATCCTAAAATCTATGACTACCCTATCCGAAATTTTTTCATACTTTTAAAATAGTGGGTCGTTTTGTGTTTTTATTACCTGAAAGTTCTTGTATTGTGTCAAGATATTCCTAAAGAGCCATATTAGCCTTTTTCACCAAATACCCAGATGCCCGAAATTGTTATATTCTATCGTCGGGATTTGTTTGCGGGAAATTTGTATTTAATTATTTTGAGCCCTATTTGAGGTAATTTGCGCTCCGTTTTAACCCTGTTGTGATAAACATATCATTATTCCTATATACCAGAAGGGTTTTAACTAAAAATAAGTTTTGGGCTTTATTTGTGACTTTTGACAATTTTTCGTGTTTTTGTGTTTTCCCGTTTTGTTTTCTGTGAAATTTCTCTAGATCAATTCCTTTGCTGGATTAGCCCGATTCTTGGCCTGGAGTATTCAGAGATCACATATGCACATTGTGCCAGAGGGAAGTCGCCATCGGAGGTCCGGTTCACTAGGAAAAGGCGAAGTCGTGCACTAAAAAGCCCTTGCGGGGTTGGGCGCATTTTTGGAAAACAAAGGATTTAAGTGGATCATGGGAAAAATAGAAGCATCAGGCAGGTGGGATTTTATTGCCTGCCTTGCAGGGTACTTTTTCCCATGATGGAAAAGTCACTTAAGTTGTAGTGGGAAAATTAGAGGCAGCTGGTAGGTAGGAATTTATTGCCTGCCTTGCAGGGTAAAAATTCTCATGGTGAAATAAACGAAAAGTGACTTAAGTGAAATCATGGGATTTTATTGCCTGCCATGCAGGGTAAATAATCTCATTGTCAAAGTCAAATCACTTAAGTGGATCATGGGATTTTTGGGGCTGCCTTGCAGGGTAAAAATTCCCATTGTTATGTGTTTTTAAAAATAGAATTCTCTTTAGCCAAAAAGTGCGACCCACCTTGGGTGAATAATAATGCATTAAATAAATATTTGTTAATATTTATTCACCCAATTTTGGCACCCAGGCTTGTGGAAAAGTCAACAAAGGGAAGTGGACAAAAGGAATTTAAAAATAGAATTCCAAAATTAAATAAATTTAATTTATTTAATGCAGCCCCTTTTGAGAAGGAAATAATACTTTTTAAAGTATTAATTGATTAAATTAAATTCTACTTTCAGTGGCTATGGTCAAAGCACACTGTGAAGCTTAAGTGAAGTGAAGAGTGGATGATTAAATTGATTAAATTTAATTTAATGGATGACTGTCCTTAATCATGCAATTTTAGCACACCAGTTAAAGAGAAGAGCATGATTTTTAATTAATTAATTGCCAGGAATAGGAAGGACAATTATTAATTATAAAATTATGAGGGTTATATAAGCATGGGCTGCCATAAGGATGAATTATTTAATTCATAGGTAAAGAAGTGCAGCCCGGAGGAAAAGTGCGCCCCATTTGAAGAGGATTTTTGCTCAGACAAACGTGGATTTGATGCTAAAAGCTTCTAGTTTTGGCGCATGCTTTGAAGAAGGCTGATTTGTGTTTGCATAATTGTTTGTAGAAGTGATACAGGTGCTCAGGTGATGTTGGTAAAATTCATTCTTGCTTTGCATGCAAATAAAACGTCAAATTTTGGGGCAGCAGGCTTGAATTATGCAGATTTTTGTGATTAAAATTCACTGTGCGTGCTCCAGTTGCCATATTTGTTTGAATTAATTGCAGGAGTTAGATACAGGTGCTTTTATAAAGAAAATGAACTTATATCAATGTCTAATACATTGATTATTTCCTTCGAATCTGAAGGATTATCCAAATTTGCACTAGTTTTGAAGAATTCCAATCAAATAAGAAGAAAAAGAATTGTTCAGACAAAGATAGAAAAAGATATGACGAAGAAAGATGAAAAAGAAAGCACAACAGAGTCATGCATCACTTCTAAATTTACAGATATTGGAGACACAAATCTAGGCTCAGAACCTCTTGCTGAATTGATAGACTGATCCAGAGTAGGAAAGACTTCACTCATGTGTGCAGGAAAAACTTCACTCATGTGTGCATATTAAAAGTAGTGGAATTATTCGAGAAACAAATTTTCCATCCACAGCCTAGTTGCCAGAGTTTGTTATGTAGGTGTAGATCCATATCTAGATGTAGATGTAAATCCATATGCAGATCTAGATCCAGATCTCATAGTTGCAAAAGCTTCCGGCACAAAGGCTTCATCCTCTTGTTTCGAATGCAACCCGTGAAGAAGTTAGTGCGTGGAAAATTTCTTCCAAGATCTTGTGCAGGAGAAGAACTGTAAAAGCTTCTAGGATAAAAGAGAAGACAAGGTGAAGGAAAAATTCCAACCACTTCCAAATCCAGCTTGTTGTTTCTAGATCCAGCTGTTTCCAATTCCAGCTTGTTTCCATATCCAACTTGCTTCCAGATCCAGCTACTCCCAGGTCCAGTTTGGTGAGAATCAAAGGCAAAAGAATCAGTTACATGTAGACATGAAAAAGGACAAGACTGCAGCTTTCCTCTTCCTTTTTCTTTCCTCCGGAAAAGTAATTGAGCGATCATTTAAATTATACAACTTAAGTAATTGGTTTAAAAGCCATTACTTGAAGAAGTCAACTACTTGGAGATAGGTGGCGGACGTGCAAAATAAAAGGTTTTATTTTCAGTTGCAAATCATACATGTCATGTAAAGAGGAATTCCAGGATGGAGATTGCCAGTTGTTTCTTTCCTCTGACTTCCACATGTGCCAATTCAACTAAAAGCTTCCAACTTGTAATTGCCCCTCTACATTCTATAAGTAGAGGAAGAACCTTTGGGTTAATCATCATAATTTGTAAGTAGCAACCTTGTGTTCCAGACTTTGTGCTGAAACCCTTGAGAGCCACTTGAAGCAAAGGAATATATAGGGGCAGATTTCTAGAGAACTTTTTGTCATGGTGTATTGTGTTTGTTACTTTTTATCTTAGATCTTTTAATAGACTTTGTGTTATTTCATATCTAGATCTAAAGTTGCCTTTGCTTAGAATTCTGTGTTTATATCTATTGATTTTTTCTATGTGCATAAAATCAACTCTGCTATCTATTGATTGGGATGCACATCTCCCCCATTTCTTCTTTGTGTTTACATAATTTCCTTATTCTATAAATATTTCCTTTCTTAAACAGCTACTTACTTGCTGCAGAACTATTCAGTTATGGTTCATGAACTGGGTAGTTAAAGTAAAACCCCATTTAGATATTAGCACACTTTAATTGACAAATCTAACACCGGAGCCTCACTGGTAAATGAGGGAGATTTATCTCATGATTGCCTAGGTTTTGTGCTATGCAGAAAATCTAGCCAACATGGTATGACTGTATGCATCTACTCAGGAAATGCTACAGTGATCAAGTGTTCTTATGAAGACAAAAACAAAGTCAAGAAGAAAATGACAGGTTTGTGATATTGATTGATGAGTTTGGTTAATATTTCCAACAAAGAAGTGCTCCAAAGAAGTTGAAGGAAGATAATGAATGTATGCTCAGGTATGTACTTTGTCATTAATGTAAAAAGGGGGAGAATAACTAGGTGGTTTTCCATCAATGATAAAGGGGGATATTGTTGGCATGAGTGAGTTAGGTTGTTGTCGTTGATGTAAAATATCATTAATGAAAAAGAGGATAATATAGGGATGTTAGAATATGCTTGGTATGATGGTGAAATGTACAAACAAGGTGTAGCATGATGACAAGAGTGGAAACAATGAGAATGGTTTGGCCGAGTAGGTCTAATCAGGTGACCTAGTTAGCTTAGGTGATGGTACATGGAGAACAAAGTTACATAGTGGCTTGAGGAGCATGGTCAAGGCATGGATACCATAAGAAGATCATGTGGAAGCAATCATGCTAGTCCAGAGATGGTTGCAAGGTGATAACAGGGTTTGTAGGTACTCATTTAGACCTAGTCTAGGTGCTTGGAGGATAAATGGAGCATGAAAGTAAGGTGTAGATCTATGTTAGCTCATGGAAGTGTGCAAGGGTGTGAGACATGTTGTCTCAAGTGTGTTAGGTCCTTTTGGAGAGCTTGGAAGCATGGGTATGGTGTTTTCCTACTTGGTCTAGGTTTAAACTAGACCTAATGTTAGTGTTTGGATGCTTATTGGAGTATGATAGTCACTTGTAGAAGTGTGTGAGCTCTTGGAAACACTCAAGAAGGTATGTCATATCATATTCAGAATGTGGAAGAAATTAGTAATGGTTTTGAGCAGGCTGTAGTGTTAGTTTAGTTGGTTATGACTTGAACTAGGAAAAACCCTAAGGCCTAGCCATGTAAGTCCTAGTGATAGTGAAGATGCATATATATTTATGACTAATTGATCATTAGAGATGTCAGTAAAGGGTGTCATGGTGTTGTGGGAAAAATGTCAGGTTGCCACGATGAAGATTTTGCAAGATATCAAGTTTTTAGTCCTATCGAGTTCTAGAAAGCATGTTTTCCAGCTTGAAGTGAGAGAAATGTTCTTGGTTGGCATGTGTGACATTTACATGGGACTCTGAGCCTTTAAGGGATGATTTTTCATGGAGTTAATAATATCTTATAGTTGGAATGAGATCAAATTATGCTCAAACATTTATGAATGATTACTAAGAAGGTAAGATGATTTTTATGAGCTTGAAACCATAATTCGTGAGCGGTAGGAGAAAAATTGATGGTATGAACCCATAATGGATTACATCATCAAATGTGATGATTGAATAATGGAGAATACTCTCCCATATTTCAAATGGTGGTGGTTTCAGATCATGAAACTTAGTGGAGCCCACTCAAATATGCTAGTTTTTAGGAAAGAAGGTTTTACACTTATTTTTTCCATTAGAACCTATGACTAATTTAGTGTTATGAGATTCAAGGGAGCTACGATACATGTTTGAAGTCATTTCAAAGCTTGGTGAGATGTTTTGATGGCCTGCATAAGTCAAAATAGGTTGATTGGTGTTTGGGACAAAAAGGTAGTTTTAGAAGTCTTGGAGAATAGAAGTGCTTGAGCACTTATGAGCTTTGTGATGATTATTGAAGACCTTAGAGGTGTTTGACATCTCATATGATGTGTTAGATGCTTTGGTTGAGCTCTGGAAGTTAGTTGAGGTGTCATGATTGATGTCACAAATTGACCTAGCTTATCTGGTTTAAGACAACAAGGGTTTGTTTTGAAGATTGGTCTGGAAGACCAATATATTGGCTTAGATGATGATGGATATCAATTGGAGAGTGAAGAGGGATGATTTTTTTTCTTATTAAATGAATTTATAGGTCTTGAATGTGTTAGAAAGGGTGCAAACAAGTTGAGTTTCCAAATCTGGTTCCTTGGAAGTTAAGCTTGTTGAACAGGAGAAGTGGTTCCATTTACTTTTTTAGATGTTTCATGAAGTATAACTTGCTTAGAAGTGTTCTACATGTATGTGGATTTTCATTGAGTGGTCACATGTCATAATTAAGGTGTTTTTGTGTGATCTTGGATTCCTTTGATGGAGACTGGTTCCTGGAAGTGATTTAACAAAGTATTGAAATATAATGCTAAACCCTAATTTCAGAGTCACAACGAATAAACAATGAAATATAGATCTGACCTAAGTAATAAGTAAATAGAAACTTGAAACCCTAAGTTCAAGAGATGGAATAAAATACGTAGTTGATTTCATAATTTATCCTAAACTGTGTCGGATTGAAGAAATGATGAACAAGAGGAGGGAAGTGTCACAACCAAACTTAGAAAATTGTGTGACCATAGGATCTACCTAGACTAGGGTGCCTGGATCAGGTCAGGGGTGCCTAGGCACTGTAGACCACTGCTGGGCACACGTGACTTCTCAGAAACTCTGAAAATGATTTTTACAATGTCACTTCTATGTTGCTGCCCTTCACTATTGATTAACTGTATGTCGCACTAAGTCTACAAGATTCATCTGTAACCTAAAAATAGAAAGAGCACCTACAAAACCCCAAAACACATTAAATTATAAAAGGATAAAGATGCAAATGTGGATTCAGATTGACCCTGAAGGTCACCCAACTGAGTGAACTTATGATCCGGGTGCTGTACTACATTTTAGACTCCATGTAGTTATATATGTTTGTGTGTAGAATCCTACCCTAGGTGGCTCTTATGCCAAACACAATTGAATAGTGAATAATAGCTAGATGTAACAAATGTAAGTAGATGTGTGCAAGGAGAAATGAATTTCCCCTCCTATGAAGTGTATGCAGAAATAAAAATCCTTTCTCCCCTAATTGATAGCTAGATGGATGCTTCGATTCTCGTAGAATTCCTTTAGATGAAACCTTAGGTGGTGATAGTAGATTCCTAGTGTTTGGTACTTTATTATGGTCACATAACATTGTATTTATATGATTCCCTTATTTGAATTTCGTAATTAACCACTAAAATGCCGACCCATAAGAAAATAAGATGCCCAACGACTAGAAGAGGCCCAAAAGAGGTGAGTAAGATACAAAGAGGTTAGGGGCACCCAGGAGAATGGGGGCGCCTTGGTGTTGGCGTCCTAGTTGGGAGTTGGTGTCCATACTCAGAAAAGTTGAAGTATCGAAAGTCATAATGGGCAGTAGGGTGTGTAAGACCAAGAAGGAAACCAGAAAGAAAGAAAAGATGCCAAAGAAAGTGGTCAATTAGTACTTTTCTTGCTTAGGAATCATATGAATAGTGGTATGTGATCAGAACCTAGAAATGTACCAAAAGTGCATGATTTAGTGTCTACAGGAAGTGCTTGATTTGAGTAGAAAACAGTCCTACTAGGTGGTGAAGTGAGAATAATGGATGATGCAAAGTCTTCTGAGTTGATGGATGGTGTTGATAGGATATCATAGACATGTATGAAGCCTTTGGAGGCTTGAAAAATATTTATGAAGCTCTTGAAGTCCTTGAAGTGCTTGGTGAAGGAGAATTGCTTGTTTTGAGCCTAGTTGGGCTTGTCTTGTGTCTTGGTGCATTTCTGACCTATATGAGGTCTATGTTGTGAACTTATATGAGTATGTTGATCTATTTTTGTGTTGGTATGACTGAAATTAATGGTCATGGCTGAAATATGGTGTTTGTAATAATGAGTTCTGTATTTAAGTGCATTTATTTGGTCATTTGTGACTAGAGTTGAGAGAGGGAAAAAGTGTGAGCTAGGTAAGAGAGTGAACGTGATATGAGGAAATCAAGACAAAGTTGAGAGAGTGTGTGAATGTATTAAGAGTGATGAAGAGCTAGTATGTAAGGGTATTTTTCTAAATTAGTCCATGTTTGAGCAAGTTTGAGTGAAATAAGAGAAGGTGTGTTTGAATAGGGTTTAAAGGTGTATGGGCTGAATTTTATGATCATTATTAGCTATGTTTTTTGGTAGCATATCTTCAGTGGTATTCAAATCAAAACTTTTTTGATGAGTAATATTCATATAAGTCCTTTGTTGTGAGTCATATCAATAAGGGTTTCTAGGGGTTGGTGCCTCACTAAAAAAATCTTGTGTGATGTGTCATATTCATGAAAGAATTTTGGTTTGAGTAATATAATCAGAATTTTTAGTGGGTTTTCTTCCCTTTGAGAGTTTCCCACTTATTTATTGCGTCTTGTGTACTCTCTCTTATTCATGTTCATGTTGATGGTTGCTTCATATTGTTTAAGCTCAAATTAATGCATGGTTGAATGTTAATGGTTAACATAAGCTTAAGTGACTAAAGGTAAAATTTTGTAGGACTGATTCACCCCCATCTCATTCCATTGTGCTTCCAACAGACACACTCATAGGCCCACTAGCAATAATAAAAGTTTGACTATAAGAAAAAATGACCCCAAATAAAGCCAAGGGACCTACATAAATGCAAAAGGGCCTCAGAAGGTGAACACACAACCCTTCACAACCACATAGTTATAAACACCCAATAACGCTAATTTTCAAATATTTCCCAATTAATTTAATTATCATAAATGATAAAAAATGGATCTAAATTTAAAAAATCTAACCTCCATTGACCTTACCAAAAAGTTATTTCCTTCCTTTAAAAATTATGCCCTAACTTAGTTTAATAAAAGATAAGCTATATACAAAATAAACCTAAGTCTAATTTAACTTAGGATATAATAATAATATATCCTAAGTGTTGGCAAAATAATTTGTCACATGGGAAAATTAGGGACTTCTTGCCAATGCTCTGGGACTAACTCCCTCTTCTTGAATGGGGTAGCTTTAGTTATTGAATGTAGGAAAATATGTACATTCAGGAAAATATGTACATTATTCTAATAACCGGGGGTGGTATTTTGACTGGGGATTACATAGAGGTCCTTCCCTACACTTGTGGAATAATTCTTGTAGGTACTACGAGGGAGTAAATATATTGATAGAGAGGTGCGAAGAGAATAGTGAGAGATTATTGTATAATAAATAATACAATAGAGTTTGTTGCTAAGAAACAAAATGTTTCCGTACACATCAATGAGAAGACACAGTTAACATAGAACAAGGAACAAGACACAAGAAGCACAAAGTCTCATTGTATTATGTTGTACAAAATTACAATGCTCGTGGAGTATTGTTGAGAATGGGAGAAATGAAATAGACTAGAAAATGAAAGAAACCAACTACTTTATTTGTAGAGAGAAAATTAGAGCTAGAAAACAAGAATAACCATCCTCTTGAAGTGAGGATTACACCTTAATTTATAGCTTTACAATACAACTCTTCATCTACCCCCCAAATGACCTTTCAAGTTCCTATTCCACTTGTGACTTTTCATCTTCCTTAGAAGTGAGGAAATAAGTCCCCTTTTTATAAATTGAAAGGGACTTTTACAATACAACATTAGAAAGTCACTTAAGTGAAAAAGAAAAAAATTCATGATTATATACAACGAAGAATTAGAAAAGGGGAAAGAAGAAAAAGGGAGAGGAATAAGGGAGTTAATCAACTACTTTATGAATAAGCCTGCTTTGTTGAAGAATCAAATCCACCTGGCTTCTGTAGAAGATCTCTAATGATGAAGCTTTGACTGTTGATCACCTTACCAAACCTGAAAACTACAAAAGAAACCATTTAAACTTCAGGGATGTTCACATGCTCCAATGTACTGAGCCAAGTTCAGGAATGACATTGATATTTTTGCATTGATTGAACCATTTCTCATGATTCCTTATAGTAATAGAGATGGAACCTTTAATCTTCGTAAGGGATTCTAGAGTTTCACCATTGAAGGAAAGAGGATCACCAATCTTTTCCTAAACCAATTCTTGAAATGAATTATGAAGATCTTTCAAAGAAACATTCTCATTGAGGAAAGGAGTACTAAGCTTCTGCATGCTTTTGCCAAGATCCACCATAATTTTTGATTCATTTTCTTCACAAGAATCCAAATCAGTAATGGTTTTCTTTAGAGCAGCACAACACTAGGTTATGGTATTAGACTGAATGGGAGACAAGTTCTCTGAGGCAGATGAAAACACACTTGAGCTTACCGAGGCATGAAAATCAAAATTATTAATCTCTCTCACCAATGGAATATTACTTTCCCAAATGAACTTCTCTTTCTTGATCTCTACTCTAGTTTTCTTGATTTTCAAATGTGTTGCCAATAGGAATGTGAACAAAGAGATAATCTCATGGAAGAGAGCATTCCATTTTTCCGTGATCATGCTCACCCATTGATCCCTTTCCCTTCCTTACACTATGATCGTTTGAGATTTTTTGAGGGATTGAGGATTAAAGGTACACATAGGAGAGATTGCTTCAATCGAAGACAAGGATGATGAACCCGGTTCAAGAAATGATTGCACATATGAAGACAAATTCATCACATGCTCCTCTAATTGATCAATAGTTTTCTTTTATTCCTCATTTTGTACAAGGATCCGATTTAAAGACTCCTTGAACAAGTGAGCATCACCTTCATGAGTGGTTTGTCCCAAAGATACTCTTGTCATTTCATTATCATTGGGTTTCATCTCCTCCATAGGATTGATGACCTTTGAACGTGTAACCTCTACAAACTGAGATCCAGAAGGATCAATAAAGAACCTAGAGGTTGTTTGTTCTTTCATATTTATCTTTATCTTGATGTACTTCAAGTTTGCCTCAAAGTTGGGTGCCACTGCCTATTGCATTGTTCTTGAATCCTCTCTAAGAAATTCATTGATCCATGAGAAGGGCTCAGAAGGAGTGGAAAGGATATCAAACACCTCAGATGCTTGGTAGGGGACCAAAGCAAATACTAGGATGGGCTGATTCAACCACCTTTGTAGGGAAAATTGGATCCACTAGATGCCCAAGGGACTGTGAAGGACCTATCTCACCCAACTTAAGTTGCTCAAAAATATCTTCTCTAACTTTGGACCTCTTGTACACTTTGAATGATGAAGATGTTTCATTAACCTTTGTGAGTTTCCTCTTTTTAGAATGAGACAATCATGTACCTCCATCAGATGCTTCATGAAATGGGGAGAGAGAATATTGCCTAGGCAAGGAAACTATTATACCCTTTTTGATGTAAGTTGCCCTTTTTAATTCTCGTACCACTTTTTGGACCATTAGACCAAATGCATTATTCTCTCCTTGATATCTCTTGTCTCTGTGATATGTCATGAGATGGGAGAGAGAGGTGAAGATTACAACGCTTTGTTGGTTGGATATTTTGTCAAACCAAAATATGAGGTTCAACCACAGTACATGGGATTGAATCCCTCCTCAAAGACAGGTGAGGCTGCCTATTTATTACTAATCTAAAACACAGTAAATAATATGTACAATATTCACACTAATCTAACCATTGGGGGTTGGGATGAAATCCCGAAATCCACATTCACACGATTCAAGGATATTGCTTTCGTAGGTGAAATAGGTTAGAAACTGTTATAGTGAAAGAAGCACGGTAGAAAAGAAATGGGAGAAACGTATTTATTTCGAGTAAACACAGAGCACGAAATAATCATACGAGTTTTAGATCACAGATATAGTGTTCTGAGATAATTAGAAACACTGAGATTCTATGCAAAGAATAGCTTTAAGATCATGAACATAAGAACACTGTCTTAAATAAGATATATTTCACAACACAAAGTCTGCAAAACAATATCAACTTCTATTCTTCAAAATGATTGAAAGAAAACACAAAGTTTTTCTCCTTTCCAATAGCCTCTTAATGCTTCCAAAAAATTCTCAACCCTTTAGAATGCACAAGCATCCCTTATTTATAATAAAAGAAGCTAGAGATAAAACAGGGACAGATCCTGAAAAGTAGCATGCTAACTAGAGTTCAACTTTGCATGATTCTCACGCAGGAGATCAAGTCAAAGTATGAATTAAAAATATGATAAAACGGAAATGAAACAAAGACATGTCAATCTAAAAATAGAAATGACATGAGACATGTTGGGAATTAATCCGAATCATCATCTTTTGCTTCCTTCTTCTTTCTCCTCCTCCAGCTGAGACTGTTTGTTCTGGAACTCCTTGAACTTCCGAATAATGCCTTGCATTTCATTTCTCCTCAGGATGCAGTGGAATGATCATTCCACATTTCGTAGGTCTCATGGATATCACTGGCACTTGCCGAGAAGCTTTTTCAATCCTTTTGCTGAGCTTTCTTAAGGCCTCCAACGTATGTTCAATCCTTACCAACTGACCAATGACTCTCAAGGTCGAATCCATGCTTACAGGTTCATGTTGAACAGTCTCTTGAACTTGTTTGAAGAGATCATCTGCTGATAGGGCACTTGAGTTCCCAACTGACACCTTTGGACAAATCTTTAGCAATTCTTCTTCCAGATCACTTTTCCCATCGATCAATTTATCTCTTGATTCTCTCAACTTGCTGCAGGCTTCATTAAGGATCTTTACTCTGAACTTGATGGCTTTGATTAGCTGGAAGTGTTTATCTGTATGTGGAAGAACACCTTCTTCTACCAAGAGATGTGTTGGTATTTGCTTTAGCACTTGGAGAGCTTCACAAGTCAAATCAAGCTGTCCAAGTTCCTCAGTGAATTCCTCATCCATCTTCTCTCCTTCCTTCTGAATCTCTGCCAAGGACTGATGAACTTTCACCATGTCTTGAATTACTTCCTTCCCTTGTTGGAGCAACTTTTGGATCCATTCATCAACCACCCTTCCTTTTTTTAGTAATCTTCTCAATCGTAGGCACCGATGAGAAATCAAATCCGGCAGAAGCAGAAGCAGATGGTATGGATTCCAGGGGTGTTGAGAGTTTAATCAAAACCTCTGTCAACTGCTCCACTTTTTCCTTAAGCTCATTTCTGCTGTCCTTTGTTTCTTTCAACTTTTGGCACAGGACGTCTATGGAATCCTTTGCATTTTGCTGCGCCCCTTTTGTTGTCACTTTCCCTAGAGCCACCCTGGTTACCTGGTAATCAGCAGCTGTTACATCATATTTAGTTTTGTCAGCTGAGGGAGTGGCAATCTTTGCGAACTTATCTCCTGAAGCATCCACCAAAACCCTTGAAACTGTTTTGGGTTTCTTGGCTGATCTCACAGTAGAAGCCTTAAGTGAGCTGAAATCAAAGGCTGGTAGGGGTACAATCACTTTCCTCTTCCTTGGAGTTTGCTCGAGTAGCCATTGTGGTGTATCAGAGGAAACTGCCAATGTTGTATTAAGTTGGTATTCATAACTCTCAAGGGGAGCAGATTCTACTATTGGAGGGGGAACAGTTACTCAACGTGGTAGTAGGTGCAATGAATAGAGGCACAGGTTGTGGGGGAGTGTTGGTGATCACTTGGGTTCCAGCAGAGAGGGGTGAGAGCCCGGAGAAAATATTGGCCATTGCTTGAAGAAGTGGATGGGGAATGAGGAGGCTAGAAGTGGTTGTTGAGGAAAGAGGCAAAGATTCAGTTTCCAAAGCCTTGGACTGCAAGAGATAAGGTCTCTCCCGTTGAGCAATCAGCAAATGGTGAAGTCAAGAAGCTGACTTCCTCCTTCTTCCAAATTAATTTCTCCTATTTTTGGTGGTGTTGGTGATTCTGGCACATCCACCGTTTCTAGCTGGAGAGATAATTGAAGAGATTGGTCTTCTTCTTTCTTCTCTTCTTGGGAATCTTGATTTTTATAGACGCCCCTAGTAGATTCCTCTGTCCATCTTCCTTTTCGGAGGGCCCCGCCTCAGAAGCAGCCAATTTTGGAAACTTGTCATCTTTAAAATTCATGCCCCAAGAAGAGAGCCATTTCTTTGGTATCGAGCCAGAATTAGGGCTGACCTATCGGTGATAGAGGCTTTTTCGCTGTCCGACCAATCAATAGGCGGGAAAACGATATCGATCTTCATTAAGCCCATCATAGGACATATCCAACACACTTTCATTGTCACTTTGTACCATCTGGCCAAATCAGAAATCTCTAGCGTCTGAATCTCATCAATAGTTAATTTACTATGATCTTTTCTGCGAACCGCAACTTCGTTACGCAGATCCACCCAGATATCCTCAATGTCGGGTCTGTGCAGATGTAGGGCTCCATAAGTTCTCAGTACTCCTCGGATGTCAAAACCATCTCGAGACTTCATATGCTTCTTTAATTTCTCCTGGAGTTCACATTGACAACATTTTTAGCCTCTTGCCGCTGTCGAGCAAGTATACCTCCTAATAGAAATTGGGAAGGGATACAGCTAGCCTTATGCTTGCTCTGTTGGAATTTGTGGAAATCCAATAATTTTCTGACCAATTCTATTAGTATCAATCTATCGCCCTGGATAGCGAGGCAGACGTGAAAAGGCTCTCCCAGAGTACATGACCGTTCAAAGGTAGGATACACTTCTTGAACTGCAAGAAGATACATCCCCATTTAGATACTTCAGCCCATGCCTCGTCTGAGAGACCCTTGTCTTTCTCAACCCTGGATTCATCCTGGCAGATGTTCTCGTAGAAAAATGTGCATCATTTACCCTCCTAAAATGATCCTTGGACCCCCTTCTTCGTTATCTTGAGGGATAATACTTGATAGACCTGGATTTGGTGGTTCTGCTTCCTTTGGTCTCCAACCCGGGATAGCTCCTCATCCCAGCTGCTCGCATATGTGCCACATATGAGAGACAATATAAAAACTTTCCCAGTTGATAGGACCGTCGTCATCTGGGAATCAATTTCATCACTGATAAGGGTTCCCCAGTCAAATCCCTTGCTTGATTCTTCTTGATGGTGACCATAAATTGGTACATCCATCCATGAAATAAATTTGATTCCGGCAAGCCAAAAACCCGGCTCAGTAGGGTGATAATATCGTTGATTTCTTGTATGAAATCCGACTCCTAGGGATAGTTCTTGGAAATCTAGATATTAGCTGGTTTAGCTTTGACCAAGAACTTCTTATTGACATCCTTAATGTAATTTTCCTGGTTACGTTGTCCAAGGCCTTCTGAGCCGACTTGATGTCTAGGGCTCTCCACTACTCTTCAAAATTTGGTAGTTTCAGGAGATCATCAAAATAAGCCTCCATCTAGTTTGATAACTACTTCACCAGCCCTGACTTCTCTTACGGAACGAGACAGCTGAGTCGTAGCTGGATGCACACGTCAAGAACAAGCTCTGGACATTGGGCAGTACATGGGGAAGCCTGCTGCAAGAGGCAAGCCACTGTTAGCTAAAGCCACCATCCATGGGGTTTGAGAAGAACTCTTCACCCTATTCCAGAAAGTCGTCCATATCTACATGTTGCCCAGTTTCAGTATCCCTGATATCATAGTTGTACAGTCGATATATGATGGGGATTCCTGGTTTCTTAAATTTGTATTTCATCCTACCTAGATTTTTCGGCCTTCTCCTGTGATGAACCAGGATCCGACATGAAGAAATATTGGAAGGAAGAAAGGCTCAGAAACTCCGGAGATGCTGTGCACACTGTGAAAAACCTGACCTGACTGGATAGGCGTCGGAAGAAGCAGAAGAGTCCGACACTAGGCGAGGAGGATGTCAGGAAATCCTGAAGACCCGATGCGCTGAAAACTGTTGAGAAACTCTGGACAGGTCTGGCACTTTTGAAAATGTCGGAATCTTTGGCGAAAACCCGACACCCACTGATCGATGACGGAACTTAGGAGAATGCCCCGACACTTAGTGTTGAGGTCGGGAATGTTGAGAAACCCCCGTCACTTCAAAGCTTCCAATGTTCTTCGGACTCTTTGACATCTGCATACACAACTTTCAAAAATCCGGGAAGACAAAAACAGAGTCTTTCCTTTGAATTTCTAAATACATGCAACTTCCTTTCTTTTTGTTATTCACATTCCATACATTATGCACAGTAATTGGACGTTTGGAAGGAAACAACACCAAGCGGTAATAGTCTCAAAAAAAGAAAATAAACCCTAAAAAACCCAAAACCCCTTTTTCCAAAACAACACAGCAAGAAGAAGGAAGAAAAATCCCTCGACAACCTGGCAAGAAATTGGAAAGAAAATCACACGCAGTCGATCCAGAAAAATCTAAGAACAAAGAATGGAGACGAAAAATACCTTCAATTCAGAGATAGGTAAAGATCGAAAACAAACGATCCAGTCTGGTACACGCGAGCTTTGCGGGTTTTGAGGAGCGGAAGAGCATGTACGAAAAATCCACGAATTGAAAATATGAACGGTAAGAATGACGTGGAAATCCACATATTTATAAGAAAATCAATAATAAATACACTTCAGCTCGGTACGTGCCAACTCACCGACCGCTCGGCATGAATGCCCTCGTCAGCATGTTGGAGGAGGTCCGAAAACCCAACACGAGGAGATTTAGTGCATTTCGGGTTTCGGGCTTCGGGAAACACATGGAGCACAAAACATGTTTTGAATCATGAGATGTTCCGATGCATTGACAAGCTTCCGAAAACCCGATTACAAAGGACTTGAGCGGACTTCGGGAATCGGAGAACCATGGCGACATAAAACATGTTTTGGAACATAGGCATGTTCCGATGCTTTGCCAGAGTTCCGAAAACCCGAATACGAAGGATTGCCTTAACACGAAGGTGGGTCTCAAGTTTCGGAAGTCATGCGACACAAAGCATGTTTTAACTCAAGTCGAACTGTTCCGAAAAAACCTGAAAAGTTGAATTTCTCTAAAAGAGGCCGATTACTGCAAGGATCAACTTCAAAAATTGCGTAGGCGGGTTATCGGATCGTTTCGGAGTGACACTCAAGACATAGATAGCATGCTTAAAACTTATGATCAAGCAGGTCTGAGTAATCACCCGAAAACCTGATTTTCTCTAACAAGAGGTCATAATGCAAAATCACTTCAAAAGAAGCTCATTTGTTCAGGGGTTATCCTCATATCGTTTCTTTTGTGAACTCAAAACGGGGATAACAGCCTCACAATTAACCCACTAGTTGTTGAAACTACTCCAGGAACCTGGTGCAAGACCTGGGTAGAATATTTCAGAGTATTGATTGAAAAATGTTCTTGGATATCCAGTTACAACTTCTTTAAGAGTTTCAAAATAGGAGTTCTACTCTGAGGGGTAGTGCACCATAGGTCTGAGAAGACTTGAAGCAACAACCGTTCCCATAGCTTGGTCAAGGAGACAGCTTTATCTTGGCGAATCCTTACACATGAAATGAACATGATGAAATACTAGGTCTACCCTAAATCACCTAGGATGAAAAAATTACTCATGTACACTTGGCATAGTACTTCAGAGGAGCATGGAGTAGGACTGATTTACCTGGGGTTAGGTGAAATTATATGGAAGGATATGAAGATGACTTTTGATCAAAATTCTGAGTCAGGGCATGGTTGTCATGCAGGTGAAATCCTCCACTCTGGGAATTTCCTTCCATTACAAATTTACATGACAATACATTGTGAACGCATCATTCACTCTTGGGAAATGTGCATGGATTTCGAGTGAATTTAGGACATCACATTAGAACTCTGGAATATCTGTTCATCAACATTTGACCAGTGCCTTATCCATTGGAACCTTGCTAGAACACAGTGACAAGATCTGCAAGAGAGTAACGATGAAAGTGAGGAAAACACACAGACACACAACTGAAGGAAAAAACATGCCCATCAATAGAAGGTGAAGACATTACGACACAACTGCATGTTGATGTTATCATTGGGGAAAAAAAACCAGTCAATCATTTTCTCTCCTTAAGTGAGAATTAGGATGAATTATCCCATCCAGACTTGAAATTATTTTGTGTTTTATTCACCCATCACTCTCCTTAGAGGTCACCTTAAAGTGGGAAACACTCGAGAGATGTTTTTTCCATGAAAGCCATTCTGTGATACGGTCTTCAAGAATAGTGAGTGCCCTTTCCTTAAATTGTTTGATGAAATCTAGCCCACTGCCACTCCCTGTAGATAGGAATAAATTTTGAACTAATCTTGGTAGGAGTGCAGCCTATATTAGAGCTTCTTGATGCTCAGTGCCTTCCAGCTTAGAATATGTAGAATTTGCCTTCATTCCTCTTTAAAATCAAGACTTTCAGGAGTGTCAGTTGTCATCCGTGTTCACCCATACCGTTCTTGAGTCTTCATGATGATGTCATCCCATCGGTGCCATAGGGTTGATTTTTATTAAATTTGATTAAATATTATGATTTTCTTTCCTACTCCCAGGTTTAGTGCTCCAGTTGACATCTTTTCTATGAGATAACCCTTAGACCTATATTTGCTTCATCATACGTGCTACTATGAGGTGCTTCCAATATTAGATGTGCAAGATCAAAAGTAACCGCATATGTTGATACTGTCATGTGCTCAAGGTGGAACACAAGCTAAGAGATCCAATGAATTTGATCTTCAGGATGCTCTGGACATGGTGTTCTAATTCGCATCCAGATAGTTTCTTACACAAAGTTCTCCTTTGTTACTTCCTGTAGCTTATCTTTGTATGCCTTTGAAGAATAGGTTCATTTTGAAGCTCAAGGTCTATCTGGAGGGGTTACTTCCAATTTCCCTAAAGCTTATTACATTTCTAATACTTCTTTTTCATATGGGTATATTTCATCTTCAATGACCTCAACACCCTGTTAATTTTCATGGATACTTACCATTCATGGAAAGAGTCTTCTTCTTCAAATTTACTATAAATATAAAGTTGATCTATGGAGGTCGGATTGAAAAAAATTCACTTCCACCAGCTTAGGAATTTAACATTGAGTTGTTTTACAAAATTTCAATTGATTTGGCTCAAGGAATGAATGGGAAATAAAAAAGGAAAATGGAGGTTGTTATAGGTTATAAATTGCTGATGCAAATGATTTAGGGTATAAATGGAACTGATTTTTGTTTCATTCTATTAGTTTCTTATGACAAAAGAGGTTGTGCAAGTTACAGGTGCAAAAATGGAGGTTTGTGAGAACTATGCAAGTTTCTTTATCCTCTCCAATGGTGGATATTATAAATTTTAGCAACATAAAAGTAATGGATCATGTGAGGGGGGTTCTAAAATGAAAACAATGGTTTAAAAAATTGCTAAGTATAACCTTTATACCACCCCTTCATTTCTCCTCTTAAAACTTAGTTAACTCTCCCTAAACCCAACCCCGGTCAACCTAACCCAAGTGCAAACACACATTCAGGTTTCCCCCCCTAAAAAATAGGGAAAAAAGGGACATGGTGAAACCAGATCCTCAAAAATTTTCCACGGGTAGAAGGATCATAAAGAAGGGGCCAATGTTGACATCATCTGTGAAGTTGAAAACACTTACATAACCATCAAGTTGTGAGTTTAAGTGACACAAGAGGAGATATTCATGTGGTGGCACATTCTATTGTTCCCCATGTCCCCTTAAGAAAGGGAAAAAGGGACATAAATGTCTCCCAATTTTGCTAAAGGTCTTCATTCCATGAAGAAGGGGCCACAACTTAAAGTGAGTGGAAAACACTTTTCTAACCACCCATGTTGTGTCTTAAGTGACACAACCTTATCATCCTCCTTGGTGGCACATTATTGTGTCCCCCATGTACCTTTTGACTCTTTTAAAAGTTAAAAATGGACATCATAGGTATCCAAGTGTGTATTTTCCAGTTTTAGAAGTGTGGTGTCACCATTGCATTGCTAAAAATAGCCTGCCAGAGTGCCTTCTTGCCCCGAGAGCTTCCCTTGGTGTTTCCTAGGCCAACCTTATATAATTTTGAGTTGAAAAACCAAAGGAATCCATTTACACCATTTTAAGTACCCGTTTCTTCCTCCTTTTTGAAATTTATGCCCCTTTTCAATTCTGGTCATGTGCAGTTCCCAGAAGGTCAAACTTCCACCAAAGAAAAATATGCCTTTTTGTCCAACTAAACCTATGAAACATGTGGAGGGTCCCATTTTTTCCACTTTTTCATTTTAATTAGCTTCTAAATCTCCTTAGAACTCCCAGAATCCTTAGTTTAATCTTCACCAGGATTAAAGGTCTTTATCTACACTGTCGTGCCAATATCTACAAATATGCTCTTTAAAATCCCTTGAAACCTTTTTCACAATGAAGTATGAATCCTTAGATTTCCAATGAGTGTATTATTTATTTCCAATTCCTCTCAAGGATCCTAATATGTCTAGAATAATCCAACCAACTTTTTCATCGCTTTCATTTCCTTATACCATGCTAAAAATAACCGGATATTACATAACTTGTTCCTAAACCTTATTTTTCTTCCAGAAATTTCCTAAACTACTTCATATGATTGCATAGATCTACCACACACTACTTGGGTGCTTTAAATTTTCCCTGTATGTTCCCAGAGGGTGTTCACTAGATGTAAAAAGGCCAAAAATAACCCTTTTAGAGCCTCTAGAAGCACTTATCTTCTCTTAGGTCTAGATATCTTCATGAATCAGATTGAACAATATCCCGTACACATGAAATACACTTGAAAATCATATTAGCACATTTTTCCTGGCCATTATGAGTTTTACACAGTAAGTTGAGTTGGCTGGAGGACAAGTTTACATTGACTAGGAGAGGGATTT
Organism: Taxus chinensis; assembly: GCA_019776745.2. Lineage (NCBI taxonomy): Eukaryota > Viridiplantae > Streptophyta > Pinopsida > Cupressales > Taxaceae > Taxus > Taxus chinensis. Next base: position 110,231,826 of record CM034151.1, read on the forward strand.
TCAAAATGTGGGATAGGTTGTCATGACAAAAGTTTTGAATTTTTCATGTTAAAAATTTAGAATGACAATACCAAGTTAAAAAAACAAGGCCTATAATTAAAAACAAAAGAAAGCTTTCAAATTAAACAAGGAGGGATTTTTTTTAAAAAAAGAGGTTAAGGGGTGATAGATAAAGCACTACATGGTGAGGTGAGTGGCTCGAGGAGGGAAATGTGATGACTTGACGACCGATGTTAGGTGGAAAGGTTGGGTTGAATAGGGGTAGGTTGGTGATTTCAATGCAAAGGAAAGATATAACATATGCCAAATGGATCTGAGCATGCAGAGGTGTAACGAATTGACCAAAGAACCCTATAATAGAGTCAAGCTAGGGTTCAAATGCAAGTCGAAGTCGAACGAGGAGGATACTGCCATGTTGACAAGGTTGAACCAAAAAACTAACAATGAGCTTGAACAAAGCATGGAGGGAGGACCGAGCTTGAGCTACAATGGAATTTGAATGATGAGCTAAGGAAGTAATAAAGAACACAAGGTAGAGTTTAGGGTAGATGAATCACATGCACTTGTTTTGTAGGGCCAAGAAAAATAGCATGGGAAGGGTCCCAAGGGGAGCTCGACACAAGAAAAAGCCCGAACATATCGATAGGGAGAGGAGCAAGTTTAATGAGAGCTTAACTAGAGAAGGGGTAAAATGAGCTTGAGGAGCTCTATAGGTAGCTCATCGAGTTGGCTGAGGTCTCGAAAGGGAGCTCGAGAGCAAGGAGCTGAACAAAGAGATTATCAGTTGTAGGGTGGCAGGGAGGAGATAAAGGTGGTTTTGGAGGAAAACAAAAAATCGAGACTAGAACTTACTATAATATTCCAAACATAAAAACAAAAAGCCTTAAATACCTCCAAAGATAAGCTTCCTGCCAAATATAGCTATAACCATCCAAAGCTAGCAGAGAAACTCCTAATTTATACAAGCACAAAGAAAAACCACAAAAATAGTAATTCCAAAATAGATATTAACCCAAGCTAGCATAAATTAATAAATGATTAATGAACTTTGCATGATAAGTGATTAAAAAATTGAAACTGGAAGTAATTAGCAACAATCATGTTGGTGAGAAAATTTGTCGATGTGAAAAATTGGTGGGTTTCTGCTAACGCTTTGGGACTAAGTCCCTCTGCTTGATGGGGAAACTCCATTATTGCGTGTAAACTAAAAAACAAAATTTTGTGGTTGGCCAAGAGGCTGAGAATCCAACACAAACACTCCAATACACTTGCGGAAAATGCTTACAATTTATTACAAGGGAGGAATTTGCTAGGAAGGTGGGGAAGTGGGAGTGGGAAATTAGGAGAGGGATTAATGTTGCAAGTAGGAAAACTCATATGCTTGTAAATATTAATCAAAACAATTAACACACAAAGTTAGAAGAATCACAACCTTGCTAGTTATATTAAGACAAGATAAAATCATGAACAACAAAATCTTATGTATTTCACTCATCCAAAAAAGCATGAAAATCCTTTCTTTATTGACATATTGGCAAAGTTGTACATTGAGAGAGATAAAAGACATATAAGAAGGGAAATGGAGGAAAATAACTATCTTTTTGCTTCTACTAAGTAATTATCTACTCTTGAACACATGAAATTGACAACCCCTTGGAATGGATAAGTCATTACAATTTATAGATTTTAGAAAGACTATTCACCTACCCCCATCCAACCTTTCATTTGTCTTTTACAACATACGACTCTTCATATTCCTAGGAATAAAAATTAAGTCCCCTTTACATTAATTGAGGGTGACTTATTACATTACCAACTATAGTCACATAAGACAAAACATGAATAAGATAAAATGAAAGTTTGAACCCCCCTAAGGAAGAAAGGGAGGGGAGGGAAGAGAGAGAAAAGAAGAGAGAACAAACTAATTTGATGGAGACAAGGCTCTTGTTGATTCCGCTTTGCTCTGTTGACGAAGATTGCTCCCCCTGATGAAGAACTTGTTGATGATGATCACAATCCCATCCTTTGATATGATGCATATACACCTTCGACCACTAAATGAGTGTTTAAAAATGTTGTTCAAGACATCTAAAAGTGAGCTCGAGATGATGATGAATTCCTAACTTCACAATGAGAGTGAGGGTCACTCGTTTATCCCTCGAGCTTTCAAAATTATTGTTCACAACGCTCAAAAATATTAATACTTGCATCTATGTTCTACACACAGTGCTGCAAGATTGAAAACTTTATCTTTACTTCTCTAAGAGATGTGATCTCTTTACTAGCTCACTCTTAGCTCACCGAGATTTGGTCAGATCAATTAACTCAACCATTTCAAGCCATCAACCTTGCTGACTTACCCAACTCACCAAGCTTAAATCACCCACCTCATTGAGAGATGGCGATGGATCCAACTTGACCAATGAGCTATGTTTACTTCTTATCTAGTGAATCAATTGAGTCCTCAACATATTTTGAACCTCTTTTGATTGTATAATGTCCCTAAATTTCTATTGCTGCGCCTTGCGATGCTCTACCTTGCCTCTGGACATAATTGAGCTTGAGATGTTGCTTCCAAGACCCATATGGAGGATTCATTTCTTTTTTTGAGCTATGGGATCATCCTATAACCCTGTGAAGGGTAAAAAAAGCATAAATATGAATGAAAATGGAGCCATATGTAATTTTCTACACTCAAAATGAAAACTTTCTATTTTTAGCCACTGGGATCCAGGAGCTGTTATTTTGGGAAATGTTGCTTTTTTTATCTTAGTATCAGTTTTGTTGAACTCCCAACATGCTTGGGACATTATTACAAATGTTTATTTTCCATTTTCAATCACTTACTATTTTTAGAAAGTTACTTATTGCTTTTTCGTGCTTTTTTACTTTTTTTGGCTCGGATTATTTAGTTTGTCCTCTCGGTTGTTTTCTGAGTTTGGTGCTTTGAAGGGTTTCGCTATTTTATGAAAATTTATATTTATAGTAAGTATGAGTACCATGTACTTAATATTTTTAGAAACTAGTCTTCTTGACCTTGGATTGACGAAAAATCAACCTCTTTAGAATAGGTTTGTCTTCAAGATGCTGTGCTCAAAATTCTAGCTCGAACTGTCTGTCAGAGTGGTGGGAAAATGAAAAAGGAGCTAGGGAATAAATATAGGGTTTGATGCCATTAAAAATCAGGGTCACCTCTAGTTATTCTATTTCTTGATTCTTGTAGGTGCCTGAAAGAGAGAAAGGCTGTGAAAATCTCGTTTGATTTCGATTACCTGTTGAGATATATGAGTTTTTCAAGTTTTTGGCTATGGAGTCAATCTGGAAAAAAATGGGCATGGTGTCTGGAGAAAAAGAAATTTCTTGGATTATTTTCAGTAGTGAACATAGAGGAATGAAGAAAAAATGGAGGAATGGAGGAGGGAAATGGTTGTTATAACTATCTTCCGACAACAACTTTCTCGAACACATATGGAGAAGAAACACGATAGTTATGTTTTTTTACAACTTTGGATTTTATAAAAATTCTTGAGCTTGGGAGAATTTTTGTGTTCCAGCTATTCCAAGGGGATGAGACACATAGTTTAAGAAAATTTTCCCTCTTCTTATCTTGATAAATGGCAGACGGGGATTGGTTGACGGAGGAGATTGAAAAATCACTCAAAAATCCCTTGGGGCTGGAACTGCATCATGTCAAAAAATTTGGAAAGTGCTAGGCTTGGGTGCACTTTTGTGTCCCAATTTTCCCAAGGGTATGGTAAAGTTGGTGCAAAAAAATTCACCCTCACTTGGTGAGAACAAGTGGCAGATGGTGACGTGTGGAGGCAGAGAGGAGAGGGGGTTGAAAATTGGCCTTCGAAGCCTTCTTAGGGTCACACGGATAATCAATGGCCAAGCTTGGTATGGGGCACATTTTTTTGTCCGAAGGGGATAAGACAGTTGGTGTAAGAAAATGCACCCTCACCTGGTGAGGACAAGTATCACATTCTTATTTGACGATGGGGAGGGCTGAGAATGAGTGCAAAGGGGCTTAACTGGAAAAATTGGGCTTTGTTGGGGTCACATGATGATCCAGGGGGCTATATTGGGCTTGGGTTCATTTTTTTGTCCCAAATATCTCAAGGGGATGGTATAATTGGGACACAATTGCACCATCACCTAGTGGTGACATGCGTTCACCTTCACATTTGTCTAAGTCTCGATAGCATACCTTGGGGAGAAGCTTGGCGATGAAGTTTTGGGAGCATCTAGAGGTATTTTCAGGAACTTATTTATATGAAATTGACTCGAAATAACATCTTGAGAAGAATGAGATGGGTCCCATGCTATTATTATTTTTGTAACTCCCTAAAAATATCATTTTTCTCAAGACCACAAGTTGTACATGCTGAAAACAAAATTTGGGAAGAAGTTATCATGTCTTGTGAAAAACTTGAAATAACCATCATTTAGAGAACAAAATTACCTTTCCATTGATATCTTGTTTGAACTCCAACTCATCACAGAGCTCCTAAAATCACTTCTTGAAGCTTAGGCGATGTTTGAACTACAAGCTCCTTCACCTTTGAAAACCTGCTTTTGCTAAACTTGCTCCTAAAACTTCGAATATTTCCTAAATATTCCTAAACCACTTATAAAACATTCTTATATCCTTAATACCACCTCCTGATGAATTTGAGCCTTCAAAATTTCTCATGGGGTTACGCACTGGTCTTGGAAAGGCTAAAAATAACCTTTTTAGGCTGATTGAAGAATATGCCTTGGAAGGTACTGCATCAGAAGAACTTCATGATCTTGGTTTTACATTTCAAATGCATTGGAAAAGTTTGGTATAACATAGATGAGCACTTTAAAGAATAGGATAAACCTAACATAGGGGGAAGATTGTTCTGGAGAAGTGCTTAGAAGGGCTTACAAGCAAAATTTTTGATAGTAGGGTAAAGTTTTCATGTTTTCATGTTGAATTTTGCCTTACAAAAACACACAACGAAAAATCAATAACAAGTACATGTTTATTGATAATGCATCTCTGATACCATGTGAGATTAAACTAGAAGGATCAAATGGAACCCGTGCACATCAAGAATGTTGCATTCCAACGAAATCAAAAAATGTGCACCAAGTAATCAACAAGAATTAACCATACAAGATTCATGCATAAAACAACATGTTTACTCATTATCATAAATCAAAATAAATAGGTACCAATAAGAGTGTTGTGTAACTCACAATGCAGGATATACCATACCTCCTCAAGGGAGAAAGGAGTTATGATATAGAAATGGAATGTAACTCCTGTATGATGTACTAATACATATGAAAGATTCTATGACGAAATCTGTCATATAAATCCTATTACACCTAATGACCTATGACCTCACCTAAGTGAGATGACTCATCATGTGTGAGGTGGACAATGATTTAACAAAAATAAACTATTTTTATAAAACCTAATACTGCAGAGTAACATATGTAAACTATGATAAATAGCTGCTAGATACAAGATGACACAAGCAATAAGCTAGATAAATATGAAACCTTAAGTGTAAGAGAGGGAAAGAATGACTTAGCTGATTTCGTGCTATCCCTGGAATTGATATGGACTAGAAAATTAATGAAAAGGAAAGGTAGAGTATCGAAAATGTGCATAAATTCTAGAGCTACTAGATGAACATGGACCAGGATGCCTTGAATAAGTCAGGGGTTCCTAGGTGCTAGAGATCTTTTCTAGGCATCTGTGACGGCACAGGAGCTCAGAAACTAATTCTTCTAGTGTCGTAAGGTTATTGCTAATAGTCATTATTGGTCGCTTGTATGTCACTGGATGATCACAAAATTCACCAGTAACCTGCAAAGAGATAATGACCTGCAAAACCCTCAAACTACATCAAATCCCAAAAATTAAATATGTAATATGAGGATTCAGATTGAACCTGGTGGTCATCCAACTTAGTGAACTTATGACCAAACACTACAATACATCTCAGACTCCATGTATTTCTTATGTGTGTGTGATATAATCGTGCCCTAGGAAGCCCTTGTGCAAGTGCACATGATAGCGGGTGATAACTAGATGTACCAATGTAAATAGATGTGTAAATGGAAAAATGATTTTTTGCCTTATGAAGTGTATGTAGAAAATGTAGTCCATTGTCCCTTGAATGAAAGCTAGATGGATGCCTTTGTATGAAACCTTAGGTGATGATAATAGATTCTTAGAGCTTGGCCCTTTATTTTGGTCACAGAGATTTGTATTTATATGATTCCCTTGGTTGAATTTCATAATTTACAATTGGAAGACTGACCCATAAGAAAATAAGATGCCCAAAAGATAAAAGAAGCTCAAAAAGAGTGAGTAAAGTAGAAAGAGGTTGGGGGTGCCCAAAAGGACAAGGGTGCCTGGGTGTTGGTGTCCAGAGTCATAAAAGGTAAAATAATAAAGTTCAGACTAGGTTGTAGGGTGTGTAAGATTAAAGAGAAAGAAAGAAAGACAGAAAAGAGGATGAAAAAAATATTCAATTAATACTTTTTTTGCTTAGGAATCATATGAATGCAAGTATTCTTTTAGGACCTAGAAATATTCCGAAGTGTGTGATTTTGTGTTTACATTTTCCCCTACTTTATGTTGTTAAGCGAATATGTGATAACATAAAGTAGATAAGAGATATGTACCTAATAACCATGTAGAATGTAATGGTGATAGTGTGCTAAGGAGACAAGTGAAAGCGTGAAGTGATAAAAATGAAGAGTGGAAGCTATTAAAGAGAAAGTGACCCTAAGGGTGAAGTGTATAGTGTTGTATCATGTTGTACATGTTAGTGTGCTTGATGTAGGGCTATTTATTATTTTATACTAAGGACAGACTTGCAAAAGAAGAGAGAAAGAGAAGTCAAAGTCATGCATTATGAAAACTCTTGCAAATGTATGTGAAAGTATGTAAATGTGAGTAAAATGTAGTAAAAGGAAAGTGTGTACCTGATTGATGAAGAGTGAAAACGATATAAAATGACCTGAACTGCTGTATAAGAGTGAGTTTTGGGTGATCTCATGCCAAGTGTGAGTTTTTTGGGTGATCTCATACCACGATAGAAGAGTGTTAGGGAGAGAGGTCCATTGTTACTCTCCTTCCATGAATGCTTCTCAAATTTATACACCATTGCATATGGTGTGATCCGTGTTTAGTTCCATATTGTTCCATGTTGAAAATGGATAAATAACACATTTTGATTGCTAGAGGGATGTGTAAATTAATCTGTGAAATTCTCTAGACTGTGCTAATTTGAGAAAGTAACTATAACTACCCCTAGTCATAGGCACCCAGGAAAGATCAGGAATGCCTAGGCGCTAGTGTATATAGATGGGCGCTAGTGTTTGTGATGAACTGAGGACCCAAGTTAGATTCTGGGCCATTCTATGATTGTAACTTTGTTATGTTCCCATGCTAAACTAAGCTACACTATTGTATGGGGTGACTGATTCACCCAATGTATGCCCCCCTCATTTGGGGTGCATGCAACATCACTAGGAGAATGTGGCACAAAGAGAGGAACCGATGCTAATCTGGACAATGACCTTGCAAGGGGGAGGGAATGTGCATGGTAGAATCCAAGGCACATGCAAAAAAGGACTAGATTCATGGTGTTAGTAGAAAAATAAAACATGTCATAGAAAAGTAAGTGTAACAAGAAAATGTGCCTACAAAAGAAAGACCACGAAAATTGGGTTTCATACATGGGACATCACTCACAATGTCACAAGACAATCAAGGCTGAAGCGGCCAAAATCATAGTGTGCATACAAGACAAAGGGCATATCCTATAAACAATAGCATATAATGGAAAACAATGGTAAACAATACCAAACAAAGTATCAGACAACCATGGTGGAAAATAGTTCTTGCAAGACAAATACTACACATGAAGCACCTCTTATCATGTGAGAAATATAAATAGTATGTCAAAGTTTGTATAAATTAATGGAAATTAGTGTGCTAATAAGAATAGAAAGTAGTATAAAATGAAACAATAACACCTGTGATGTGTAAGAGTAGAAATGTAGATGCCCCTAGGAGCCTCGATGGGACTGGTAAGAGGTATAGTGCCAAACATCATTGTTGCGTGTAAGAGATATGTAGAAATTCTACATTCATAACTAAAGAACAAGTGAACATGTATGTGTATATAGAAAAGATAATGGACATATTGGATATCTGTCTAACATAGTAAGCAAAGTGTACATGTAACTAGTATAAGCAAGAAAGACTATGTGTAACCAAGATGTGTAGTATGCTGTGAATGAGTGAGATGGAATGATATACAACATGAATATAATAGGATCAGCGTGCCCCCAGAGAAAATGTGGAAGAGTATGAGATGGGGTTCATTTATAAAAGACCCCTCAACAATAAAAAATGAACCATAAAACAAGAGTGCGTCATTGGGAAATGGTTTGATAATGTGCACTAGAAAGATATGATCAATAAAGCATAGAGCATGGATTGTAGAAGAGGATAGTAGGATGTGTGAAAATAGAGTGCTAGAAATATGTATCATGAAGTGTGGAGCGTGAAATGTGTAGTGTGTGAGGTTCATTTCAAAGTTATAGCCTCAACAGTCGAGTATGAAATGTGGAACTAAAGTTCTTCATAGTGTAATGATGATATAAAGTGTATCAAGATGTGTAATGATGCTCAGAAAGATGAAATATGAAGCAAAAAGTGTAACAATACAAATGATAAACACCTGATGATGGGAAGGGGGGAGTAAGTATGATTCCCCCCAAGTGTATGATGTAGAAAAGAATTAAGTAACATCGTCTAAGAGATCATTATTGTCATAGTTGAATCCAAATGGAGAAGTATCAGAGGCCTGGTAAACAATAGTATGGGGTTGATCATATAAAGATCAATTGCGATGTAAATTGTACATGCCCATGGTGTATTATTCATTAGTGAAAGGTGGTAGTGGACAACCATGTGCATACTAACAAGTAATATTTTATGTATAACCAATAAACGAGTAATTGAAAATAGAAACATGACCAAAAGGCATGGGGAATGTGATATCAATATGATCAAGATCCAAAGTACCACTAATGTAGTTGAGCCAATAATTACCAAGTGTAAATGAAGAAATACGAGAAGTGTTTACAACAAAGATTGAGAGATGGAAGACACGGAGGCCATAAGTATAAATGATGCAAACATATCCATGATAGAGGTGAGGAGAATGAGGTGGAGGGAGGAGATCATCGATTGTGGATCCTAACTGAGCTAAATCATCATACATGCAAAAAAATCAGAACTAGTGGGATCGAATGGAATGTTATGCCAATAAGAGTTATTTATGAAAATAGTGCACATGAAATGATGTAATGTTGATGTAGAGTGGGCATGGGAAGATGAGGCAGATGGTACGATATCTATTGCAATAATAGTTCCCTCGAGAGGAGGAAAGTTGGTGGTAGACACATGATGCTTTGTGGGTTGATCATCATCTCATTTATGGTTTTATAATTGTTGAAATTGGATTCCTAAATTGCCATTATTGGTTTTTATCTAGTGTGATATCGGATTCCAATATGATTATTATTGGTTTTTAAGTAGTGTAATATCAGATTCCAATATTTACACTATGCCATACAAGTATGTTCCTAATTCTATATTGAGTTTATGAGAATGGGAATATGCCCATTCTCATCACACTCATAGTACAAGTATGTTCCTAATTATTTTTATGTGTATCTACTTTATCTCTATTCTTCTTCTATGATTCCTATATGAGGGATTTTGATCCCTTTTGAAAATTAAAACAATGTGATATGGGTACATGTTGTATGAAATAAGAATCAAATATTGAGTTTATGAGAATGGACATATGCCCATTCTCATCACACTCATGGTACAAGTATGTTCCTAATTATTTTTATGTGTATCAACTTTATATCTATTCTTCTTCTATGATTCATATATGAGGGATTTTGATCCCTTTTGAAAATTTAAACAATGTGATAAATGTACATGTTGTATGAAATAAGAAGCAAGTACCAACATATTGTGGTTCTTAAAGAAGAATTATCAAGTGATAGACTATGGCCAATGTTATTTTATGTCTTCAAATCAAAATTTGGAGCTATCATGGGTGTTCTTCTCATCTCTCTAGACTTATAATATACCTTCTACTCCTGAATAGACTACAATTTAATTTCACAAATAATGTCACAGTGTAGAACAATTTGATCAAGGCCATTTGATTGCTGAATTTTTTTTATATAAAGTAGATACAAGTGTTTGGAGACACTAAGGTGGTTGTAAAGTAGGTTAAGTCATGGTGCATTACCAGACACTATTGTTGAGAGCATTAAATAATATATCTTGGCACTCTAAATACTATAGTTCTACATTCAAGAATTAGGGGATTCTAGGCATATAATTTAGTATCTAGACTTTAGAAAGGTTTGCATTTTATAAAGTTATTAGAACAATTAAAAAATAAGTTATCTAGACTTATGCACATAGCTTTAGGAAAAGACCATATAATTTTGTGGTTGTAATGAATGCATAAATCAAGGCTAATTCCTTGAAAAAATCAAAGCATGAATTTTTGAAATGAATTCCTTGTAAATCATATCCAATTCCCTTTAAATCACAAGGTCCAGCTCCCTGTAAACTTACTTAGAGCATAATAAAGGATATTTTTTCAAAATTAAATTAATTGCATGGTGGAAATTATATTATTAATACATTAATAAGATTCAAGAGTTCCATAAGCAACACGATGTTTTATAGAATTATATTATGGAAAAATCTTCCAAAGTAATATAATACTCAATCTTTCATTTAATTATCAAATAATAGTACAACTGTAAAGTTTTATAGGACCAAGGTTTGGAATATAAAAAAAAACCCACATCCTGGGCCAAGATGATTTCACATACAAATTTATGATCTTCAATAGTTTCTCCAAGTCAACATTCATTATCTTGTTCAAGTAGTTCAAGGTATGATTTAATGGCCATGTGTCCTTTATCGGGTATCTTTATGCATCCACTTTGCCATTTTTTGTTTGGTGTCCATGCCCAGATGATGCTATCCACATTGATATTTGATTTAGGTTTGTCTGAGATGGTCCATGTTTTATTTGGATTTAAACAATCCCAATACAATGTTGCACCTTCTCCTCTCCCTATAGGTTTCCAATATTGAACTCTCAGCTTTTTATTTACATCATTTCCTTCCTGTTGAAGGAAAATATCCCCATCTTCTCTCCCCATCCATATCTTTTCATTATCATTTCCTAGTCATATAAGAAGCATTTTTCCCTTGAACACATCCTTCAATGGATTGAATTCTTGTTTAGATCTTCCACAAACAAGCCCAACGTAAATATCATTATTACTTGGGATATGTTGACTAATGTAGTCTTCTTTGTGAATATGTGTGGCTCATGTTATTTGGTCATATATGTCTTTCTCCTGTATTGTTTTTGGCCAAAAACAAAGCATCTGACCTCCTGCTACAATTTACAAATGGTCTATCCAAAGCATGTAAAACATTTTCCCAATACGTGATCTTTGGAAGCCAATATTCACTACCTTCTCCTGTTGTTAATTTTCCCCCAATGCTCAATATATGATTTTATTCCCTTTTTTAGATCTTCCATTTCTTTGAGTTCTTTGAAAGGTGCCATAGGAGGTTTCCCTTCTGGAAAGCTTGGTTCACCATTATCCTTTGTACACCATATTTGGATAGAATGAGACCATTGCAGATCCTTTATTGTTGCTTTGTACTCCATCACCGGTATGCCATCCACAACATGGAATCTGAACATCTTAGGTTTGTTGATACCCACTATCTTATGGTTTCCATCCAACAAGAATGGCTCCACAAAGTCCTTGAAGTTGTACACTTCCTCAATAAGGTAAGGAGTGAATGTACTTGACCCTTCTTGGCATGTTCTGTAAGATTCCATGATATGTGGCAAAGAAAATGTGTCTACTTTATGTAACGATGTTGCTAATCTTCCAAAATTCCCATCTATATCCTCATGAGTGTGTCCCACTGGAAGGAAGCTTAGATACACAATGTTGAATACCTTTTTTGCTGTCAACAGTGATGCAAATGCAAATAAGGTATGATTCTTGTTATCACTTGAAGCATTATCCAATTGCAAGTAGAGGATCGGTGGTTGCTTTATGAATGAAGTATTCACACTAGCAACACTAATTGATTTTGAATGGTCAAATATTTCCTTGTACCTTTTACATTTTTCATGCACATCATTTTGTAATAGTGCATCATGCAATGGCTATTTGGATGATCCACAACTATACAATAAATCTCCATACTCATCAATTACAGGTTCTTCAAGCTTCCTGAGACACAAAGCTAATGATGTGACTGTATAGTTTGCTCCACGTTCAACAAATGGTAGGCCAAAATGGCCGAAACCCCTTGTCTTGTGTCCATGTGTGAGCATACAAATCAAAGTAACTGGTAGGTTCATAACATTACTTATTGAATTTGATTTTTTACCCATCCTTGGTATGGAAGTTTTAATTTTATCCATTTTATCATGCACAATGCTCAAGAATCCATGAGGTTGTTCTTCTGACTGCAATATGTGGGAATAGTAAGTTACACGAAAACTTTGAATATATTCATTGTGCCATGTTTGTTCCTCCTCAATCTTTGTGAGTGCTTCTGGGCATGTGGTGGCTCTACGTTTGTTGTAAAAATTTGTGCACTCATCACACTTGGAAAAGAAATTATTTTTTGCAATGGAAACATGTTGAAATATTTTGGTCATTATGTTGTTGAAGCTTGACTATGACACATGAGGAAGTTTCAATAATTCAAGCTCCTCATTACACTTTTTTTCAATATATTTTGGGTATAGAATGAAGAAAGAAACCTTTGAGGAAATTTTACTCCATCTTGTCCTATAGAATGAGTCAGATGCGGAGAGATATCTGAATTTATCTCAACAATTCTTGATATGCAGGTAATTTTTACAGTACAGTGTTTGACCTTTGTTTCTCTTTTCCAATGTTGATATTCACTGCAACCCTATTTCCTGCTTATCCATTCAGATTTATGTTTATAGAAGGTACTCCTTGGGTACCCATAAAATTTGTGCCATGCATTCTGAAAAACATCCATCCCATCAAATTTCATTTTATGTACCTCCATAGATTGCTTACCCACATTGAAGATGGAATTTATTGTTAATGCATCAAACACAAAATTATTTCTCTCAATTTCATTCAAGGCTCTAGTTTTGTGCCATAGATTTTGAACTCTAACTGAAGCAAGAGGAAATTTTTGGAGACAATTAGATTTGCAACAACTAAACTCTGCATTTTCCACTTCTTCCATAAATATTGACCATTTTCTATCCTCATCAGAATTTTGATTTGATGGATTGGCTTGAGGGGTATCCAACTTTTGATGTTTTGTAGCATTATAAGATCTTTTTATCACTTTTTGGATTGATTGTGATTAGTGGCATCAAATGAAATTGGATAAAAAACTAAGGTTTTCACTCTTCTAATGCATCCCACATGATGACCTCAACCTCTTTTGGGACTTCTTTAAATCTAATATCCATCTGAGAACCGTTTATGTTAGCCAATTACCTAGCAGGCCATTGTATGAGAGATCCTTCAGATAGGGAGCATCCTTTGCAAGGAGGGTTGAATACTCTATCAATATGCACACCAAAGCTATTGGCATCCAATCTCTTAAAATGTACCATGTCTCCTTCAACTACATTGGTAATTTTTCCCTGTGCAACATATTTTCACTCAGACGAGCAAAAATGGATTAATTTTGTAACAACTCCCTTGAACTTCAAATTGTGTTGATCATTGTGTACAAGGTGCAGACCATCCAGTTGAGCACTCCCTTGCTTAATCATAAGGGAACTTCTTGTTTCATGGAAAATCAAATGTTTTATTGGCCAAACTATTGATTTATTAGGTTGTAGCAAGTTTGAGAAATCAGAACACATATTTACCACATTTTCTATCCATACACCAAAATTCAAAGGACCCAACCTCTCTCCATTAATTTTATGATCTTCTAGCACATGAGTTATAAAACCCATGGCCATGTCATTGTCTCTGCTACAACATTTGTGTTTGAGAATGACATTGTCTGTGACAAAATATCTTCTATCTTTAGGACCTGTATTGATGGTGCTTTCAGTGTCATCACTACAATCTCCATCACTCTCTGCATTGTAATCCTCTGAACCACTAAAAATGTTTTCACTACACAAATTGGGGGGAATGGATGAATCTGCATGCTTTGACAATTCACTCTCTTCCCAAGCAATGTAGTATCCTTTATTCCCAACATCTGCCAAGGTTTCAAATTCATCAACTGAGAAAGGAAATTTTACTCTTCCATCCAATACTATGTTAACACTGACAACAAAAAATCCTCTTCCCACATCTTTGCAATGTAGTGTCTTCCTACTTGGATATACTCTTCCCTCTGCAACTTTGGTTCCTTTTGAAAACAAGTCCACATGATCATCCTCTACAAATGCAAAATACATTGATGTTGTAACAACATAAAATACAAAGTTTGTGAGATGATAGAAAATATGTTAAACCATTGCATAAAATAAATTAAAAATCATCATGTATGTACAACCATAAGTATATTGTATACACATAGCACATGAGCTAAAAACTTCTATAATTCAGTAAGGTTTAAAAATACTTAAAGATTATGCATATAATTAAAATCAACATGAATATAATTATAACATGATTTCCAAACTATAATTTAGCTTGACCCAATTGAATTTAAATGATGGGAAATAAATAGAGGTTACATTTCCATTTGCATAAAATGAAGTTAATTAGAAACTTGATTGCTAATCGCTTCATTCAAATATCTTCATCATCATAACTTAGCATATATTACTTTTACAAGAATTCTTCATACTTCCCATATTCCCTGACTATGAGAATGGGCATCTGTCCATTATAAACATTCTCATAAAAGGATCTAATTTTCATTCATTCTTTATGTTTCACGTAGGAGAATTTTTCTTTCTTTCTATATTGAGTTTATGAGAATGGGCATATGCCCATTCTCATCACAATGATAAAAATATTTGTTTGTATGAGAATGGGCATTGTCCATTCTCATCACAATTTGTATGAGAATGGGCATATGCCCATTCTAAACATTCTAACTCAAGAAATATTGAACTTAATCATTTTAATATCTCTATAAAGGATGTGAGAATGGGAAACTGTCCATTCTAAAAAAAATTAAATATTATCTCTATTATTCTTCTATGATTCTTATATGAGAATTTTCATATGCCCATTCAATACAAGATAATTTTTTTGGTTTGTATGAGAATGGGCATATGCCCATTCTGATTATGTGTATTGCCTCATTTTCATTATTCTTGTTACTCACTTTTTCAGCCATTAATAATTTTTTTCTCAAAAGGAATAAAAACTAATTTCTCTAAATGTTCTTCCAAATTACTATCTAATTATTTAGAACATCTAATATTAACCTCTGATGTGAGTACTATAAGTTATATAAATTTTATCACTATCACAACCATATTATAGTATCAATGATTTTAACACAAACACATGTGGTAGATGTAATTATTTTTTATGTACATTCAAGATATTTATAATGAAACTTGATAAATATCGAAGATAAATATTAAAAAATATGACTCAAGGTTAAATGTGATGAAAAATCAAAATAAGAAAAAATCTTAAATATTAGTAAACATGTATTAGTACCAAATAATAGGATTTTCCTTTATAATCAATGAGGAAATTATATGTTTTCTTTTTGTTTTTGATTGAGCTCCTCTAGGGGTGTTGAATTGGGCACTGGATTACATAGTTTAATGACATATCTGTCTAAATTCTAGAGGGAAAATATATGAAAACATCCTTATTAAAAGATTCTTAATATAAGAAAACCATATAAGCAATGAAATGTGAATGTAACATGAAATTTTTATAGATGTTCAAGTCATTTTAATAATATATGTTTTGGATCGACCCGCCCCATCCCCTCTTTCTATTTAAGTTGCCATTCCCATCTAGAGTTCAGGGAGTGGTTGAAGCAAGTAAATGATTCAAAATTTGAGTGATTTCATGAAATCCACGCATCATATATAGTTTCCCTAAATATCCCCTATCCTCTTGCTCATATTTATTATTGAAACATTCGATACACTAATGAATGAATAAGTTGCAGAATGTATAAACATTTAAATATATTCATATATCTTATTTCCAATCATAATTGAAAAGAAAATAATAATATTCATACGATATATGAGATGTCATTAATAAAATAATATTATTAAAATTTTGAAATTAAACATCTTGTATATTGTCTCACAAGTTTACTAATTATCCATGCATGCATCTCTCCCTCTCTCTAGTATAAACTAGTCTTAATTAATTTTAAATGCAAAAAACAACCTAAAACATGGCTAACGTTTAAAATTTATATTTTATTTTAAATGCAAATAACCTAAAACATGGCTATGATAATGTTTAAAATTTATATTTTATTTTAAATGCAAATAACCTAAAACATGGCTATGATAATGTTTAAAATTTATATTTTATTTAAAATGAAATTAACCTAAAACATGGCTATGATATTGTTTAAAATTTATATTTGTTTTTGACCATGGCATAATGAGACCACCAATGTGCAAATATATTGTTTACCACCATTTATTTATTAATTAAAGGTATTTTTTTTAAAACACATCTTCGACCGCACGTTGGAGGGAAATTGGTGATATTAATGGCATTTAATTCATGCCACTCCATGGCATGGTAGATAGATTAATGGTGGTTACTGTTTTCGATGATGGTAGAGATCTTAGGAATTACAAGGTTCACCATGAAGCTATCTCTTTCACCGCGACCTATTTCTTTGACTACTATTAGTTCTCTCAATTTTTTGGTTTAACCTTTCCACTTTGGGATCCCTCTATTTTGTTAGACCATTTTGTCTTGTGAAGCATAATATTTGAAGAAAATTTCTGAGATATTGTTTGTTCTCTCCGCTTTTTTATTCATCCTTTCCACTTTGGGCTCCCTCTATTTTGTAAGACCGTTCAATTTGTGAAGCACAAGATTTGAAGAAAATTTCAGAGATACACCAATCCAATTACATGCATGAATTTTTCTAACTCTTCTCTATTGATTTATTATGAGATGAAGAATATCATCTAGTTTTCTTTCCCTTGTATTCTGATCTGGGTTTAAAGATAATTCCCTATTTTTGATCTTTTGTATTTTTGATCTAGGTTTTAAGAATATCACTTCAATATTTTGTAAGACATGCATAGTTGTTATCCTAATCATAGTTATAAATGGATGCATCTAAATATGGTTATTTATGCTACTTTTACTCTATCTAATTTGTAAGTTTCAAAGTTTCAACAAGATCATTCCCTTGCATAAATGTATGTTATTCTCAATGCCCAATGGACCTCCTGTCTCATCCCAGCCAAACTACTAATGTATATCTAAGAAATCCATTGTCAATCCTTCATGCTAAGACGGGGAGTTAATCTGTTGTGTTTTTACCAAAGTACAGAGTGGTCTTACCACCTGGGAAACATTACTTATTTACTTTGTGCAGGTGAGTTACGTAGGTGCAATATGAGTTGCAGGCCGAGAATGACTCATAGAAGAAGAATTTACTTTTTTATAGTGAAGAATTTTTTTACTTCTTTTTTAAATTGAAGATAAGTTTTAGAGATACTTATAACTCTTCTCTGTTGTATTATCAGATTTTGGGTATAAAGATAAATTACGCTGTATTTTGATCTGTCGTATTTTTGATATGGGTTTTAAGAATATCACTTCAATCTTTTGTAAGCTTTGCATAGTTTTTTATCCTCCATAGTTAGAAATGGATGCATCTAAATATGACCATTTCTTGCATGTTTTAGAGTCTCAACAAGATCATTCCCTTGCAAAAATGTATGTTCTCCATGCCTAATGGACATCATGTCTCTCCCAAGAAATCCTACTAATATATGTCTAACAAATCCACTATCACTCCTTGATGCTAAGATGGGGAGTTAACTGTTTTGTTTTTACCAAAGTAGAATGTGGGCTTACCACCTGGGAAACATTACTTATTTTTTGAGTTGGGTGGCCAAGATGCACTTGCTGGGTGAGTTGGCAAGCTAGCGTAGATATGAGCTGGGTGGGTGAGCTGACATTGCTGAGTTGGGGCGAGCAAGAAAGTTGACATGATCGAGTTGGGTGGGTGAAGCTACTATCGAGCTAAGGTTGAGCTTGGATGTGAGCTGCTGGTCAAGATGGACTAGTCAAGTGAGTTAATCGAGCTTAGCTTGGGTGAGTTGAGATAACTGACCTGAACTGAGTGGGTGGGCGAGCTTGACTACCGAGCTGATGGGTGAGAAAATTGTTTTCTGGGCTGCGGGTTGACCTACCAAGCTGGGTGGGCGAGTTTTGACCAAGCTGAGCTGAGCTGACCTACCAAGCTGGGTAGGTGAGAGACCTACCGAGCTAAGAAATATTGAACTTAATCATTGTAAATTGGGTCTAAGCATTACGATATTAAAGCATTAATTTAGGGTATTGTGTGGTAATGTCCCTGTAAAAGGTAAGGTATGTGCATAAATAGTCTCTATGTGTTTTTCATTATTCTAATGCATCTTTAAAACATTTAAATGGGTTTAAGAATTAAAAGATGTACCCTTTTGTGGTTAAAAAAATAAAGCATATTGCTCATGAAAATAAAGCATTAAATCATGGTCATTTATTATGGAAGGATTGATTCAAATTTTAAATTTTTGGCACTCTTTTTTGAGAGGAAATTTTTAATGGTCAAGTACATAGTAAAATTATTGATTTTGAATGACTATTGTTTTGCTATTTTCTCTCTTACAGCTGATTTTTTTTTCATTCAGATATTTAACAATTAAAATACAAATTTAATTTGTTACTTTGATACTAATTTTTATATCTCATATCAATTTTAAGTTTTGTATCTCATATTACTTTATTTTTATACAGAATTTGAAGTTGCCCATTCTCATATAGGAATCATATAAGAAGAATATAGATAATTTTTTTTAGAATGGGCAGTTTCCCATTTTAATATAGGTATTAAAATGATTAAGTTCAATGTTGTATCAAATGAGAAAATTCCCATTCTCATATTGGAATCATAAAAGAATAATAGAGATAAAATCTAGCTTGTTTTAGAATGGACAGTTTCCCATTCAGAGTCAATTTGAAATAGATTATTTTTCAAATCCTATTACTAGCCTTTTATTAGAGTTATTGAAATGATTAAGTTCAATATTGTTGTATTAGATTGACCATTATTTTTCACTCTTATATCCTATTTATTTTCCCATGAGGAATGATTAAGTTCAATATTTCTTGTATTACAATGATTAGAATGGGCATACACCCATTCTCATATAAATAAAAATTTTTTTTATCTTCTATTGAATGGTCAGATACCCATTCCTATAGAGGTATTAAAATGATTAAGTTCAATATTGCTTGTATTAGAATGTTTAGAATGAGCTTATGCCCATTTACATACAAACAAACATTTATATCTTGTATTGAATGGGTAGATGCCCATTGTCATATAGGAATCATATAAGAAGAATATAGATAAAATTTAATTTGTTTTAGAATGGGAAGTTTCCCATTATCATATAGGAATCATATAAGAAAAATAGAACAAATTTACTTTGTTTTAGAATGGACAGTTCCCCATTATCACAACCTTCATAGGTATTAAAATGATTATGTTCAATCTTGTATCGAATGAACAAATTCCCATTCTCATATAGGAATCATAAAAGAAGAATAGAGATAAAATCTAATTCATTTTAGAATGGAAAGTTTCCCATTCTCACAGCCTTCATAGAGTTATTAAATTGATTAAATTCAATATTTCTTGTATTAGATTGACCATTCCTTTTCACTCTTATATCCTATTACTGTTCCCATGAGGAATGATTAAGTTCAATATTTCTTGTATTACAATGATTAGAATGGGCATACACCCATTCTCATATAAAAAACCTTTTTTATCTTCTATTGAATGGTCAGATACCCATTCCCATAGAGGTATTAAAATGATTAAGTTCAATATTGCTTGCATTAGAATGTTTGGAATGAGCATATGCCCATTTACATACAAACAAACATTTTTATCTTGTATTGAATGGGAAGATGCCCATTCTCTTATAGGAATCATATAAGAAGAATAAAGATAAAATTTAATTTGTTTTAGAATGGAAAATTTCCCATTCTCATATATGAATCATATATTAGGAAAAATAGAGAAAATTTACTTTGTTTTAGAATGGGAATTTCTTCATTATCACAGCCTTCATAGTTATTAAAATAATTAATAAGTTCAATCTTGTATTGAATGAGAAAATGTGAGTTCTCATATAGGATTCATAAAAGAATAATAGAGATAAAATTGAATTCGATTTAGAATGGCCAGTTGCCCATTCTCACAACATTCAAAGATTTATTAAAGTGATTAAGTTCACTATTGCTTGTATTAGAATAAAAAGAATGGGATAATGCCATGGAACCATCCTTTGAACTGACTTCCTATAATCATGTATACATGGAAGGCAACAAGGCTACAAATTACTTTGCAAATATAGGTTCAAGAGGTTGAAATTTCTGTGTCATAGTAATGATTATTAATGATTGAAAATCATTCTGTGTTAGTATTGGGTATAAAGGAAGAGTAAGAAGTAATGAGGAGACATGTGTGAGGTTGGATGATATAAGTGCTTGCGTTGGTTTTAGAAAGGACATTTGGTTTAAATGAGGGATTGCTAAAATGTGAGTATTGGTTTTAAAACAGAAAAGAAGGTTTCGAACAGGGTTGGTTTTATCGCCATTTTAATAAAGAAACTGAAATTATGGGTGGTGATCTGTTTCGTCTAGAACCTGATTCGACCAATGGGATTAGTAGAAGAGTTTGGATGATGCTGGAAAAGGTAGGTATGTCATCTCTCTTTCAAAGTTTTAAAGGCACATGAAGAATCCCTGAACAAGGATTTTGCTAGTCATTAGAAGGATGGCCAGGCTAGTATCAAGGGTTTTTTTATAAAAAATTATGTAGATTTTATTGCTATAGTGGTTGGGATGAAGAAAGAGGGGAGGGAGATTTAAAAACAAAAGAAAAAATGTGATGAGGAGATGGAAAAAATTTTTTTGGTGGGTAAAGAGAAACTAAGACATCACTGTGCAGGTTTTGAGAGAGATTCTTTACCTAATCCTTTCAATAAAATCACCGTACACTTGATGTAATTTATCACCTTGGAGGGTAGGTACAAGGTATTTTATGCATACAATTTCCCTATGTTAAGTCATATCCGTCATGGTTTGCATTATAATTTTCATTTTTTTCTCAGTCGTACCCTATACAAATCAATTGAGTAATTCCAAAAAGGAAAGTTAAAAATCCCTCTTCATCAGGGATTGATGATGGCCTTATTCCATTTGGGTTCTATAGATTTCACTAAATCTGAGAAGTTTAGGGGCTTGTTGAATGATGATGTAAAGCATATTGAGGATGAGAAGTATATGGAGTAGGAGGATGATGAGGATTCCTCCTCTTCGGGCTCAAATGACATAAGGGAGTTTGTTATGCCATCGATAAACATTGTAGATGTTGTTGGTAATATGGAGAGGGAGGATTTGGAGCCACTATTGGCTAAGGATTTGGAGCCAAATTTGGAGGACCTCGATGACAATTGTACTCTGGAAAAATGAATGAATAAACTGAGGAAGAAGAAGGGTATTGATATTGTGAAAGCTGGTGGTGTTTCTTTGTTTGATATCAAAGGGGAACCTTCCAAAGGAAAAATAAAGATGGAGTTTGATTGGAGTGTGGTATTGGACAAAATTTCCCTCAAGGTTCTGTAGGTGGAAAAGGACGTTGATTCTCTTGGTGAGGCTGGGGTAGACATGGGATATAGTTTCATGAACTATATTGAGGCCTCAAAGAAAATTTGTACTTCTCAAAATTCCATCAGAGAGGACTTTATCTGGGCTTAAAAATATGGTTATGGAAATTCAAGGGAGGTTGGTTAAACTGGAGTAGGGAAGAAAAAACGACATGCTTAATATTTACCTTAGCAGCTCAGAGAAGGATGAGATGGTGAAGGATGATATGAGGGACAATATTGGCAAGGAAGAAAAAACTGTGGATGGGAGCCTAAACATTGAGATTCAACAGTGCCGGGTGGATACTGATTTGAACAAGAATAAGCTTAACATGTTGCTCGAAGGCTGGAATGTAATGAAAGATAAGATGGAGTGTATCTCCAAGATGATGGAAAAAGGAAATTTGGATAGTTTAAATAAAACGTGTGAAGCTCTTGAAGGTGAAATACATCGACTAAAGGATATTATGCTACAAATTAAAAACTAGAGTCTTCTTAATATTAAGAGCACCATCGAGCATCTCAAAATCATGGAAGAGGTGGTCAAAGCCAAGAGGGCTAGTTACATGGGGAGAAGAGAACAAAAAGGAAGAGGGAGGATAAGGCTCTAGCTTTTGAAAAGATGAATATTTCCATTGGGGATCTTGCAAAGGAATGGAATGAGACTCTTAGGGCTCTGCAAGGCTAATTTTGGTTGTTTTTTAATCTTTCTTTGTCTATGATGGTCTTTCACTTATTGTTTGTTGTTTGTTTTGACTTTTCTGGTAATAGTGATGTTAATAAGATGTGTGAGGGTTGATATGTTCCCCTCTTTTTTGTATCTTCATATACTGATGGTTTCTTGTATGAGGTAGGGTTCCCTTAACACTTTATTACCTATTATGAAAAAATGGTCAAATACCATTATATATTTTAAACATTGGAATAAGAACTTTATATGAAAATGATAAATTATTAACTACATTCTTATGCACAAATACAAACTCTTATAAAATGATAATATTGAAGTAGTGTTGTTGAGTCTTATGGGTGTCCTTTAAGTTGCAATATGAGTGAAAATTTGATAATAATGTAAGACCTAGATTATTCAAGTAGCAATATGAGTGAATATTAGATAAAAATGATAATATTGAAGTAGCATTGTTGATGGTTTTGGGTGTCCTTCATGTAGCAATATGACTGAATAGATGTTACATTTGCATTTTGTATTGAATAGACGTTACATTTGCATTTTGTATTGAATAGATGTTACATTTCTTTTTTGTATTGAATATATGTTATATTTGTATTTTGTATAGAACGGGAGTATGTCCTTTCTCATACAGAAAATATAGAGGAAGAAGATGTTGCTTAATATATGAAAATGATAAAAAAAACTCTATTATAAAAATGGTTGGAATGAGCAAATTCCCATTCCCATATAGGAAAAATAGAAGAAGACTAGATGTTTAGAAGGGGCATATGCCCATTCTCATATAAGAATCATAGAAGGATAATAGAGATAAAATTTACTTTGTTTTAGAATGGGAATATGTGCATTCTCAAACCTTACTTTTTTTTAAATGGGAAGTTGTGCATTCTCACAACCCTTATAGATAGAAAATATTGCTAGTGAAAGAATGTTTATAATGGGCACAAGCCCATTCTCATACAAACAAACAATTTTTATCTTTTAATTACTTGTAATTGTATTATACTAGCTGGACTATCCCTGACAGAGCCAAGTGTTGCACTACATACCCTCAAGAGGGATCAAGCCTTATGTAGTTCTCATCATACAATATATTTATATGATTGTATACATTTTTAGAATGGGTTGTGAGAATGGGAAGTGTGTTTGTACAAGCAATATTGAACTTAATCATTTTAATACCTCTCATATAGGAGTCATAGAAGAAGAATATATGATTTCTCTATGAGAATGGGCATATAGCCCATTTAAATATTTTAAAACAAAGTAAATTTTAATTATATTATTCTTCTTTGATTCATACATGAGAATGGGCATCTTCCCATTCAATACGAGTAATAATGAACTTAAATATTTTTATACCTCTATAAAGGATGTGAGAATGGGAAGATTGTTTATAAAGCAATATTGAACTTAATCATTAAATTAAAACCTCTATAAAGGCTGTGAGAATTGACATATACCTCCAATTCAATACAAGACCAAAATGTTTGTTTGTTTGAGAATTGGCATATGCCCATTCTAAACATTCTAATACAAGAAATTATTTGAACTTAATCATCTTGTATATTGTCCCACAAGTTTACTAATTTTCCATGCATGCATCTCTCCCTCTTCAAGTCTCTCTAGTATAAAGTTATACCAAATTATTATAGATGTAAATAACCTAAAACATGGCTATGATATTGTTTAAAATTTATATTTGTTCTTGACCATGACATAACGAGACCACCATGCAAATATATTGTTTACCACCATTCCCATTCTCATTGCCATATATTTTTGTACACAAATTCCTTCAATTACCATGTAATTACCAAACATATTCCCATTTTGTATAGAATGGGAATATGTCATTTCTATTTTGTATAGATTTTTGTGCAGACCATCCAATTACCACAGATTTTTGTGCACAAATATCTTCTAGTGGAAAACCTACCTTCATTATATGCTAAAACAATCAAGGTATATATTTAGTTGAACCCATAAAGATAGATTCCTATATTCATACCTAATACCAATCCTAATTTCCAACACTTAAGAAATTTCCAAATAACAATCTAAATTCTCCATTACTAAATCCAACACCTACTTTATCTGAGGTTTATATGAGAAATGTTTCCCCAAATTAACATTTAGGATTCCTACACCTACCTAGTAAATAATTTCCAATGACAATACATATTCAAGCCTTATTTACGATTATTAACATTTTTTAAGTAATGTCCTTCAAAGCAATATTAAACTTAAATACAATACAAGTTATATTGAACTTAATTTTTTTCCCATACCTCTATAAAGCCTTTGTAGAATGACAATTTTGTTTGTACAAGAAATGATTAAGTTTAATATTTCTTGATACAAAGGCTGTGAGAAAAAAATTCTCATTGAATACAAGACCAAAATGTTTGTTTGATTGAGAATTGACATATACCCATTTTAAACATCATAATATAAGAAATATTGAACTTAAGCTAGGCCACTATGTGGCACATAGGTGATATTAATGACATTGTATTTTAAATGTAAATAACCTAAATTATTTATATAATGACATAGTGAGACCACCATGCAAATATATTGTTTACCACCATTTATTTATTAATTGAAGGTAATTGTTTTAAAAAACATGTCTTTGACCGCTCATTGGAGGGAAATTGGAGATATTAATGGCATTTAATCCATGTCACTACATGACACAGTGGAGATATTAATGGTAGTTAATGTTTTAGCAGGGGGTAGAGTTCTTGGGAATTTAAAGCTTCACCACGAAGCTATTGCATGCAACCTATTTGTTTGATTATTGTTTGTGCGTTGCACTTTTTAATAACTCTATGAAGGCTGTGAGAATGGGAAATTGACCATTCTAAAACAAATTAGATTTTACATCTATTATTCTTGCAGTCATTATTTTACCCTCAACACTTCTTTCTAACTCCAAGTGCACTGACTTATCATCCAACATACACTGGGCTCTCACCCAAGGCATGCGCGGGTGCCAAACCCCTCCTTTATGTGAGATTTGTAAGAGATTTCTACCATTAATGGAGGATTATTTGTAGAAACAAAAGTACATTCACTTACTTTAAAAGGTAGAAGATGCAACTAACAGATCTACACATTAATGCATCACAGAAGCTAAATAACATTGTAAGAAGTATAATAAACTAGATCTAATCATGATAAGCCATATAACATGAGGGTTTACACCCATAAACAAGATGTATAGAATAGATCCATGTATATTGATTTAACAGAGTCTCTGGTAGCCATACTACATTCAAAAGGGTCATCTCAGACCATATATATTAAATGACAGAGACTTAACTCATGTAAGCCTCTCTGATCTGAGATCCTAACTATAATTTTTCCCATTCTATCCCTTCTTACATATCCCATTACCCATACATATGCTTTAATGGTATCCCTTACATCCCACTTAGCACTAAGTACTCTAAACCCTAGCACTATGAACTCTAAACCCTTAGCATTTCTACAACACTTCGTTACTCTCCTTCTCTTTCTCTGCATTCTCTATGAATTCTCTTTGTGCCTCTCTATCTTCTCTTTTTTCCTGCTCCTGACCCAAGCACCTCTTTAAATAGGATCATTGACCACCACCATGACTTCTCTTCTGAGTAGATTGCATGCCAAGTGTCGATGTGGTCCTCCATTGGTGAATGCTTATCCTCTTTGCAAACCTTCCACTAACTGTAATGATGTCTCTGGGAATATTCCCTATGGGGAATGTCCTTTTCTTGACCTCCAAGGTTCTAGGCTGGCACCTTATCCACTCATCATGCCTAGTCGGGTCCTCACATTTTTCCTCAAGTGACTCCATGATGCCAGATATGGCTAAGTCCTTTAAACCCTTGTTCTACCTCCCACACATGCCTTGGTTTCACTTAAACCCTTCTTAAACCCCTTTTTCCTATGCACTTTTCCCTAAGCACCCTTCTATCTACTGATCCTGCACATGCACGCCTCTTAGTACTTAGCCAATATTTTAGGGTCCAACATCACCCCACACTATGTGTGTTCTCCATCCTCAGAAACATTCTACTTCCTCAAAGAATAAAGAATAGAGGTATCGAAACAATCAAAGAATGGAAGGATGAAAGAAATGGAAGAATAGAAGAATGTGCTACTGCTGCATGAGGAGTGGGAACTCCTTCTTCATGGATGCCTCAATCTTCTCCCATGCATCTACTTCTCCTTGTGCACCTGCTGAAGTAGGTCACCCACTAATGCACTTACTTCATCAAAACTAAGTTCCTCGCTCTTAGCTTTCAACGTATCAACAATGCTTTCCAGTTGCTTGCTAAGATCGCCTAGTGCATCCATCCTGTGAGTGACTTGGGGGTACAGTTCCTTTAGTTTATTCTTAATCAAACCCCACAAGGTCTTGATTGCTTCCAATTTCTTCTCAACTTCAGCCAGGATCTTGTCACGCTCCACCCTATTACCTTTGTTATTTTCCTGAAATTATTTTAGATCCACCTCATGTGTAGCAACCAATATGCTTGCTACCCTATCCATGTTGGCACAGTTGTCATACATGGCTTCAGCCATTTGTGCGGTGGTCTTTACTGCGGCAAGGAGCTCGGAGTACCAAGTCACTATCTCCCCAATCTTCATCTTTTCCTCCTCCTTCTGGTGTGCCATCACCTCCTCTTTTGACTCTAATGCGAGTGGTCACCTTTCCATGGTGAGGATGTGGGTCAAGTCTTCCAAGCATTGCATGGTTGACTCGTATTTCTTCTCAGGAAAAGCCAGGTCTGGGTGCTTCAAGATTATGGCATCTGAAATGGCCTCTATCTTCTTATGGATTTCGTGCACCTTTTCCTTTTCATCCCTCAGTTCACGCCTTAACTATGCACTGATCAATTCCTTCTATTTTATCTCTTTGTCTTGCTCAATGATCTCCTCATTATTTTTCTCAAGCTCTTCCTCCAAGACCCTTATTCTGTCATTTCTTCCAAAGAGTCTTGCCTCTACCTCCACCGATACTTTGTTGAGTGTGTTATAAATTTACTCATCAGACAGTTGTTGGGAATTCACCAGAGGGTTTACTTCATTAACATCTGGTATCTTCATCAATGCATCTTGATTGACCTCAAATTCAGGTTCATCAACATGGGACTCAAAAGCCCAAGATAGCATTTTCCTCGTGTGTGGGTATGCACCCTCTTCATCAAAAGAAGACCAAACAAGGAGTTGGTTTGTAGGCATGGTACTTTGGAAACACATGTGTGCAATACCTTGTTTGGATCATTAATGTAAGTCATTTCTTTTTCCTACGCCGTTACTATGCCCTTTCCACCTATGTGCACGTTGCCTTTGGGAAGCTTACTGCTAAGCTGGGGTCTCTGCCCATGCTTCCATACTCCTTTCCCACACTTGCACTTTCCTCTATTTCCTTCAGTACTTCCTCGGCACTTCACTTGACTTCATGCTCTACCAACTGTTGGATAATTCCTGCTACTTCCCTCTCTATGGTATTATCCATCTACTCCTTGGTCGGGGTCGGGGTCTTCTGATCCTTCATGTTTACTTCCTCACTCTTCCCCCTTTGTCATGAGCACCTCCTTCATTCTCATCCTTCTCTTCATTTCCTTCCTCTGAGTCATGTACGTCATACACAGGATGGTTTTAAGCCTCATCACATTATTCATCGTCTTCATTGCCCTTGTTGGCCTCCATTATTTTTTTCACCTGAGTCTGACCCTTTTGTCACCCTCTGCTTCTTCCTTACTGGTGATTCTAGTTCAAGGGACTTCTCTTTTTCTTCTTTCTCTGGTGACTCTTCCCTTACCAATGACTCTTCCTTCTATGGTGACTCCTCCTTTTGTGGTGACTCTTTTCTCATGGGAGACTTCTTCTGATGGATGTAAGTACTGGTGCTCATGCCTGACTCCTGTGCCCCCTACTGTCTGCACTATCTGCGTGCTCAACGCCTTTTTCTCAGGAGTTTCTCCTCTATCTCTTTTCCTTAGCACAGTCTTCTTCCACATGGTGGGGTCTTCAGGAATGGAGACATCATCTTCAACATAAGTTCCCTTTTCATACTTAGGCCTTATGTGCAAATACACCCTTGTTGTTGTCCTCCCTGCAACAGGTAATGTTACTAGTTTTAACATGTGCACGTCATGGGAGACATACTTCTCCACATAGGTGTGCTTCTTGGGGTATATTAGTTTCTTGCACAGCTTGTGGTAGTCTTGATCCACTACACTCAGATCAAATATGAGTTTCTTCACCTCTTTGAAATGATTGACCCTGGCCTGGAAGTACTGCGCTATGAAGGAGAAAGGAAATTTACACCAAGGACTCTTGGTGCCATCTACCAAAGTAAATCTGTCGATGCAAAAATGCTGGTATATGGTGAACTCAACTTCTCCTTGCACTAGTGAAGGAAATTGTTTGGGTATTCTCCATTCAGTCCTGAATACATCACATGCATCCACTTATACCACTTTTCTAGGTGCACCTTATGAGTGGCCATCATGGTGTCACAGGTATACTATTCAAACCTCTTGGTGGGGGAGGGGTTCTCATCTGGGTATTCCCAAACAAACTTATCTGGCCCATCGGGCACTCCAATCTCTGAAAAGACAATGGTGAGGAGGACATTACCAAACATGATATTTTCTCCATCGCGTGTGACATCTATGATCTCCTCTACAATGAAAGATGAGAGGTTATAGATGGTTCCCTCTGAGATCTTATGGCACACATTCAACCAGGCCTTGTTGATCTGTGTCCATCTCTCTTTCCCATTCAACTTTGTAACCAAGCATGTGACCATCCTCATCATGGGTCAGTAATTACAGAAATGTCAAAGTAGTGTGAACCCTTCTTGTAGTCATAAGCCTCAACGGTCTTCTTAATGGCTTCCTTGTCTTCCAATTCATTGTCCAATTAATCTCCTTCACAGATAAGGCTGGTGAACTTAGAAATTAGCTTGGGGGTTGGTTACGTGCATCCTCTGGCCTATGAAATAGAAGTGGTCTTCATGCATGTGTGACATCAACCATTGGTATAGTCACTCAGGCTTGCTGAAATAGGGAAACTCGTAGAGTTGCAACAACCCATCCTTCTCCATTTTTACCTTTACCTCATCATCATAGATGGGCATTCCATCTGGTGTCCTCTTCTCTGTAGGGTGAACTAGTTATAGTGTCATTTCATTCTCTGTGGTGCTCATTCGATGGTTGTAATCATTGATGGCCATCTTCTTGACGTGATACACCCATTCTTTCCCAAGCAATATGTCATCTAGGTACTTCATTTATGTGTACCATTATTTGTTGAAACTCGTGGAGACAACTTGTTTCCCCTTGCCCTTTCCCTTCTTCGGTGAAACATTTTCTACTTTCCTTGGTGTCATTCCTTCATTGGGTCCTTAAAAATCCTTCCTTTCTTCTGATCCTATCTCTTCTCAAATTTTGGCTCCATTCCTTTGTGAAAATTCCTTCAAACCCTGTGCCCTAGCTACACAACCCTAACCTGGAAAACCCTTTTTCCACAAGATGACGTAACACCCATGGGATTCTTCCACACAACCTTCTCCACTTACACCCATGTACTTCTTTCCACTCTAGTTCACTGATCAAACTAGCTATGCACACAAATCTTCACAACTCTTCTCAAACTTTCTTCACAAGGATGCCCTAGTTTGTGAGAGCTCTTTTTTAAAATGCAAGGTAGAAAATAACGCACCCCCAATCTTCTATTTATAACTTTTTCTTTTCTCTGCAATAAATGCCATGCCACCTACCAACATACTTTCACAATAAAGGTGGATTTTTTCTTTCCAATGCCAACCTTCAGCACTTTTCCTCTGTGCTCAATCCTATGTGAACACTTCTGTAACCTTCTGGCACACAACTTCCTCGACCATAGAGTTCTTCACGCTTTCTCCCATGCTGAAGTCAATTCTTCTTCTATGTCTTGGACCAAGTTCTTTCTACTTCCTATCTCATGTTGCTCCTGTGCTTTTTACCCTTGTACGTGGTTTCTCAAATCCTTTTGACACCATCCTCCCTTATGTTCACCTTTTCCACGTGCGATCTTCCAATCCACGTGTTTTTGATTTTTCAACCCAGGCCATCCACAACCATAGCTTCCAGTACTTGTCACATCACTCCACCCCACACAAAAATGGATGCATGGTCCTCTGCACATAGAATTTTTTTGAAAATAATAAGTGGCTACCAGTGCACAAACATGCACAACACAAAGCAATGAGAAAGGGAAACACAAAGAAAGGAAACTGCAACAAAGAAAAACCTAGGCTAACTGGTAATACTGCCTTATTTACAAACACAAGGAATACTTATTTATAGTAGGGCTTCATCCTACTCCCATTGAAATGGCCTGGTAACCGTGTTCCATCTAGCGCTTGTAACTAGAAAGCACCTGAATCAAGTATATAGGATATAATGTATGGGCCCATCCAATGGACTTTGAATTTCCCAGGATGGCACAGAAACTTGGAATCATACAATAGAACCATCTTCCCAACCTCAAACTATTTTTTCTTGATGTGTCTATCATGCCATGCCTTCTTCCTAGATTTTTCTATTTTCTGACTCCAACGAGCAATAGCTTGCCTCTCATCTAACTGCATTAACTTATCAATCCTCTCCTCAAGTGCTTGTTCATCATCTAATCCTCCTGTGCACACACTATACACATCGATGGTAACATGAATTCAATAGGTAACACTACTTCCATGCCAAACACCAATTGAAAAGGTGTGGCCTTGTTCAGTCTTTTATAAGTAGTCTGATATGACCATAACACAAATAGAAACTTTATCATCCCAATCCTTTCTTCCCACATCACAAATCTTGGTTAACGTGTGATTCAAAATTTTGTTAAATGCCTCAGCAGTCCCATTAGCTTGTGGGTGATAAGGGGTAGTCTTGTGGTGGGCTACCATGAATTCTTCCAACAAGATCCTAACTGTCTCATTCAAGAAATGAGTACCCCTATCACTTGTTAAGCTCAACGGGCATCCATATCTGTTGATTATGTTTTCCCACAAGAACCTAACTGTTGTTACCACTGTGTAATCCCTTGTAGGCGTCTGCTTCTACCCACCTTGTAAGGTAATATATGCATGTAATGATATAGTGTGAACTTGTCCTTCGCGTAGCTAGGGAAATAGGGCCTACGAAGTCAATTTCCCACTTCTCGAATGGTTCTACACTAACAATTGGTCTTAATGATATTTCATCTCTTTTCCCTAGTTTACCAAGGCATTGGTAGTGGTCATAGGCCTTGCAATAATCAATACAATCCTTGTAAACCATTTCCCACAAAAAAATCTGCTAGAAGGATCTTGTGCGTGGTTACATTCCCTGCATAGTGTCCTCCTGCAATTCCACCATGTGCTTCCTCCATGATTGCAATGTGTTCATGCTCTAACATGCACCAGTGCAAAACCTCATCGCGGCCTAGCTTGTATAAGTCTCCACTAATTAACATGTAGGGTGCAACACGTATGGCTAACTACTTCCTTTCCAAAGTCTTCATTCCCTCCGGTGCCACACCCATTTTGAGAAACACAACAATATCTTCCAAGTCAGAGGGCGTGTGCCACAATCTAAATAGTTGCACATTTGGCATTGTATCCTCAATGCTCTGTGTGTCCTCCCCTGAGTCAATCCTTGATAAATGGTCAGGTCCCAAATTACTCTTACCTAGTTTCACAACAACCGTAAACTCAAACTCTTGAAACAACAGGACCCACCTGCATATGTGCCCTTGTAAAATGAGATTTTGTTTACCAAGTACTTCAATGCCATGTGGTCCATGTAGAATATAAAGGGTGTTTGCCAATAGATACTACCTGAATTTGTGCAACACGTAGATCATTGACAATGCTTCACGTTCAGTAGTAGTATAGTTTTGTTCTTCTGGGGTTAGCTTCCTACTAGCAAAGCACAAGGGGTGGTCAACAATTCCCTCTCCAGGTTGTGCTAAGATTTCTCCAATCACCACCCCTGAAGCATCAACATGTACATGGAATGGCTTATCCCAAGAAGGAAAGCATAATATGGGTGCAGTGATAAGCTTATTCTTCAATGTATCAAATGCCATTTGTTGCGCCTCTCCCTAGTGAAATGTACTTTTGTGTTTTAGAAACTTTTCCAATGGCACAATGATCTTGGCATACCCCTTAATAAATTTCTGGTAATACCCCATATGCCCAAGGAATCCATGCACTGTGCTCTGGCTGGTAGGTTCCCCCAATCCCACAATAATGACAACTTTGGCAGGATCCACCAAGCAAGCCTTCCTTACATATGATATGCCCCAAAAGGGTTCCAAATGGAGTAGTGAAAATACATTTCTTAATGTTGAGGGATATCCTCAACTACCAACATCTTTCAAACATCAAGCCTCAGATTGTCACAATGGTCCCTCACTAATCCATATATTGTCCAATCATCAAGGTAGACTTGAAGAAACTTATGCATGAAGTCTTAAAATGCCTACACTATAATGTGCATAAAAATATAGCAGGCACATTCTTCAGTCCAAAAGGCATGACTTGTGTAGGAAAAACTTCCCCATTCAGTGGTGAAAGTTTTCTTTTCTTGGTCCTCCTTTGTAATTCTAACCTGATGATATCCTGAGAATCCATCTATGAAAGAATAGATCTTGTGCCTAGCTACTCCTTCCAGGATCTCCTCAGTGAAGGGGGTTGGAAAAGGGTCAATAACACATACCACATTCAGATCCCTATAATCAACACAAATCCTTATCCTCCCATCCTTCTTAATGTTGATGACCATTGGACTTATCCATTCTGATTCTTCAACAACCTCAATGATGCCTGATGTGATCATCTTGTCAATCTCCTCCTTGACTTTGATGCATAGATTCAGATTCATTCGATAAGGTCTCTTCCAAATTGGGCACGCACCTTCCTTTAACTTGATCTTCATTTCTCCTAAGGAGTGGTGAACTCCTTTAAGCTCATGGTACCCACGTGGAAATAAATCCTGAAACTTCACGCAATAGATCAATGATCTTTGAAACCTCCTTTTTTGTCCAGTAATCCTCCAATAGTAGCCTCCTTAGGTTCTACCTCCAAACCAATGTTAACCTTCTTGGTTTTTAGGGGTTCATGGTAGGTGCATGTGCTTGCTCATCAGCACTATCCATAACCTCACGCATACCCATAGTATGGTTAACATCCAAGTTTTCCAATCCTCTTCACCATAGATCACATAGACCAACTTTCCTTTCTCTTTTTCCATGCATCACACTCAAGTTGTATCTCCTCTGATTCTTCCTCATCAAAGTGCACTTCTAAGCCAGGTTCACCTAATAATTCCAGTATTCTATCCTCCACCATGGCACTATCTCCCATAGTTAGGTGCTTAACAACCTACAATGCCTCATCCACCGATGGCTTAGTACTCTGATATTTGAAAGCTTGAAGGAGGTCAGCCATCAACTCCTACCAGTTTCCTATCTGACAACACATCTCTGAGTGAATGTACCATGCACATGTGTAGCCTTGTAAGGTGGAGTAAAGCTTATGCACCCATAAAGAAGGTGGAAAGGCTTCTGTGCCTTCCATCTAGGCCTTCTCACATGCTTGGATGTGAAATGAGGTGGGTTCCTTCCCATGATAATCTTGTATGATAGTAGGTGCATTGCTCTGGAAAAACCTAACAGAGAACATGATTCTCACTTCACACCACTCTAGAAGGTTATCATAATGGGTCACCCACCAACATGTTGCAGTCCCAAGCAAGGTATAGCTAAGCATCCTTCTCCTTTTGATCTCACATCTCCATTGGGTCTCCATTTCTCATAGGAAAACATCAGGGTTGGCTCCCCCAGAATAACTTGGAAACTTCTTTCCTCCTAGGCACTTGACTGAGCATGCGCCTTTGTTACTCTCGTCACAGAGCCTCTTAACTGCCTTCCAACTAACTCATATGTCTCATGTGCCCAATTGTCACATGCCACACTAATTGTATCACTTATAGATTGAGTGTCTTCCCACTGAATAACACCTCTTTTGTTGGTTGCACAACCTCAGGGTCCTGGATAGTGCACACATAAATTTATCTAGGTCTTCTTCTCCTAAAGGCTCAATATAGGGCACTGACTTCCCATCTGTCAAAGGAATGATAACACATTCCTCTTTGTTCTCAAAACTTATATACCCCTTATTGAAACATAAGTCAACATTGTTCTTATAGCACCAGGGGCACCCAAGTAACACTGGAAAGTTGTTCTGCCTCAGCAAGTGCTAAGACTTTGAAGTCTCCAGTGAATTTCACCCCTTGGATAGTGATAGTGGTATAACTTTTAAAACACCAATGGGCATTTCCTTTGTCTTATTAGCCATATACAACACATTTGAAGATGGTTGTAATGGGGGCCTTCCCATTTGATTCCAGGAATCTAGGGTGAGAACATTAACTTCCGCACCCATGTCAATCAGAATATTACTTAGGAGCCATCCATCAACAACTGCATTCAAGGTAATCTCCTTATCGTAGTCAAGGTTGTGGGGAGGAAGGTTAGCATGCAAAACCTACCTCTCGTGCTCTGCTCCAACGCTTGGTATCTTATCCCTCAACCATTCTCCTAACAGAGGAATGATATTCTCTTGGCGCAACATCTTACACACCTCTCTGACATCATCTATATCTGACTGAGGGACCTCAGCACTTTTCTTCTACCCCAACTTCCTGGATTGCTCCTTTAGACATTGAATTTCCCCTTGAAGACTTTGATTATGTCCATGGTCTCTTGATAGAATTCCTTCTGATGGGTAGGGTCCAGATACTTCCCATACACCACCTCTTCTCTTGTAATCAGTGGTCTCTACTTTGGTATTTCCCTGGCATGTGTAGCCTCAACTTGCATTGTCACTAGTACAGGTTCTAACTCTGACTCACGCACCACCCTTGGCATCCACTACGAGTCGTATTTCTTCACACTTACCATCCCGATGCCCTTGTCTTTTCATTGTTGTTGGCTCATGTGTTCAAATAGCTCCAAGGCACTCCTCATACTTGTGCTTCTTCCCACACCATGAGTACTATAGGAGGTCAGGACATTCATGTTTGTAATTCTCTATGGACCCATAGTTATAACAAGTTCTGTGAGGGAATTCACCTCTTCCACCTCTGCAATTGCCACAGCCTCTAAATCCTCTATGAAAGCCTCTTCCACGAGCTCCTCCATCCACACATCCTTCATAGTGATGACCATCATCCTTGGAATCATTTGCAACACTGGTCTGACACACACCAATATCAATGACATCATGTATCTGGTCAATTAATCTACAATCCTTGGTGTCATGAGTAGTAGAGGTGCAAATCTTGCAATAGCAAGACACATTCTTATGGATCATGCACTGCAGTAGCGGACACCTACTTGCATCATGATCTCTATGGAAAATCTCATAGTCTAGTGTCATGGCATGTATCGAATTTTGATGAAAATTTTCCTTTGTCTGCCCCTCTACCTCACAATCCATGCACCATAGGCCACTACGAGTCTCATGGACCAAGTTCGCAAGATAGCTTCTCTAGCTACTTTTCCATTGCAACAATATGAGCTTCAAGAAAAGGACTAACACTGGTATCCATGCTTTCCATAGCCTCAACACAGGGAAGCCTCTAAGGCCTCGCGCGGGTCTATGAAAGTCTTATGTGAAAGGGCTCTCCTGAAGGGTGTTATTAATCCTCCAACAAACCATTGAGCATGCTGAGAAGGATGAATATCATAAGATAGTTTTGATAAGAGAGTTTTAAAATGCACATCATACTCCCACACACTCTCTGCCATACCTTGTTGAATCTCCTTCAGTGCGCTAATGCTCTTTGTTCAAACTCAGGAATATGGAATTCAGCTAAGAAGGCATTACGTAGCATGGTATAATCTACTACTATCTAGTGGGGGTCATACTTTGGTACCAACTATGCATGCGTCCTTACAATATTGTTGCAAACTGACTTACCTTCTGTTATGGGGTAGTGATCCCCTTCACATGCCATAGCAACTCACATTTTTGTACATGCTCTACAGCATCCTCAACACCTTTGTAATCTGGTAGATGCAAAGAAATTTCAAAAAATACTTGCTGAGGTGGTTGAGGCCCTTTTCCTCATGATCCATAACCTAGATTCCCTTTGATGTTTCCTCCACCACAGATCCACTAGATCCACCAAGTGTTCCTCCTGACCCACCAGATCCTCAGATCCACCAGGTCCACCAGGTCCACTAGTTTCTATTCCACCTGACCCACCAGATCCACCTCCTATAGCTAGCAAGGGTCCTGAAGTGGTTATGCCTTGTGTCCCCACTGTCACGTTAAATGTGTGCCAACAGTTTGTGATATTGCACCACTACCAGATGTGTGTCCCCTGTGCCACTTCTAGATGTGATACCCAAGCTTTGTGTACCATACTTTGCCCAAATTTCATTCCAGACAATATACCTCCAAACACAGGAAATTATTGTGCAACCATAGATGTGCCAAATGAAAAGTTATACCTCCTAGGTGTTGATCGGTTACTTCCACCAATACCAACTAGGTTAGTAATACTTATCTCTAGATTTGGAAAACTAAGCGCTAGGGGTTGGTCACCAGGTGGATTTAGATGTGTGCTAATGACTCTTCTCATTTCTTCATATGATGAGCTCTCTTTAGAAGCTGAGGGGGTTTCTCTTCCGTGCTTTCCAAGATGGGGTAGCACAAACTGCTCAGGTTCCACGTCCTCCACGTGAACCTCAAATCCTTCCCACAATGTCTACCTCCATAAATCCATCACTCCCGCAGCTTTGCATTGTCTTGTCAACTCCCTCTCCCGAGCCTCATTATACTTAATCCATCTCTCTTCCCTCTCCTTTTTAGCCGCAAGGTCCGCCATCTTCCTCCACTCTAGCTTCCTCGCCCAGCATGCTTAGAAGAATCTTAGCAAGATCCATAGGAAATTGAGACTTCCAAACTCTATGTATATGTAATAAAATACATTATATTTATAGCAATATAAAGGGATAACATAGGAAACATAATTAACAAATAACCCATTTAATCAATCTAGGTGCTCGTATAACAATAATCTATATTATATTATTATTAATGAGTTACCAAACTAGTGTATAAGAATATAATGAATTAATAATGTTTACAACAATTAATCCTCTAGACAAGAAATCCTCTTAAGAACTCAAACTCAACAATCTCTGGACAAGAATACGTAGAAATCGTGTACTCCAAGGTGTAACTTGTCAACACTCTACTCCACCAATGATCAACAACATGTGTCCAAGTCATATCAGCATCATGCAGCCTCTGATACTCATCTTGGGTCCATACACGAGGTCTATAGTACCAACTTGATCTAGATGCATACGTCGAAAGCCATTCATACAACTCCACTAGAAAACAACAAAATAAGGTCTCATACAACTCATGATACAAATGTTCTTCTACCCATTTATGTGCATCAAACTTAGGTCCAATACTAAATCTCTGAGTAAACTCATCCTAGGTACTTTTAAGCCATGCTTCGACACTGTCCAAGGTCAAGCACTCTGTCATCACACACCATTCTCACAACTTCAAAAAGAGGTCCCGGCAATGGAACCAAGATGTAGTCATTATTTTACCCTCAATACTTCTTTCTAACCCCAAGTGCACCAGACTATTCTCCAGCATACGCTAGGTGCTCACCCGAGGTGCGAATGGGAGCCGAGCCCCTCCTTTATGCGAGCTTTGCTAGAGAGTTCTACCATTAATGGAGGATTATTTGTAAAAAAAAAGTACATTCACTTACTTTAAAAGGTAGAAGACATAACTAATAGATCTACACATTAATGCATCACATAAGCTAAATGACATTGTAAGAAGTATAATAAACCAGATCTAAGCCATGATAAGTCATATAACATGAGGGTTTACACCCATAAACAAGATGTACAAAATAGATCCATGTATATTGATTTAACAAAATCTTTGGTAGCCATACTACATTCAAAAGGGTCATCTCAGACCATATATATTAAATGACAGAGACTTAACTCCTATAAGCCTCTCTGATATGAGATCCTAACTATACTTTTTCCCATTCTATCCCTTGTTACAGATCCCAATACCCATACATATGCTTATGGTATCCCTTACAACCCTCTAGCACTAGGTACTCTAAACCCTAGCATTATGAACTCGTTAAACCCTTCTCTTAGCACTTCATTACTCTCATTCTCTTTCTCTGCATTCTCCTCCATGTATTCCCTGCCCTATTTGTTTCTTTGTGTCTGTCTGCTCTCTTGACCCAAGCACCTCTTTAAATAGGATCATCGACCACTGCCATGACTTCTCTTCTGAGTAGATCATGTGCCAAGTGTCGATGTGGTCCTCCATTGGTGAATGCTTATCCTCTTCACAAACCTTCCACTAACTGTAATGATGTCTCTAGGAATATTCCCTATGGGGAATATCCTTTTCTTGACCTCCAAGGTTCCAGGCTGGCACCTTATCCACTCATCACACCTAGTCGGGTCCTCATGTTTTTCCTCAAGTGAACCCATGATGTCGGTTATGGCTAAGTCCTTTAAACCCTTGTTCTACCTCCCACGCACACCCTAGTTTCACTTAAACCCTTCTTAAACCCCTTTTTCTATGTGCTTTTCCCTAAGTGCCCTTCTATCTACTGATCCCGTGTGCGCGTGCCTCTTGGTACTTAGCCAATATTTTAGGGTCCAATAATTCTTTTATGATCCCTATATGAGAACAAAAATTTTCTCATTTCGTTAGACCATTTCGTCTTGTGAAGCACAAGATTTGAAGAATTTTTTTGAGATATTTTTTGATCTCTCCACCTTTTTTTGTTCATCCTTTATGCTTTGGGCTCCTCTATGTTGTTAGACCACTTCCTTGTATACAAGATATTTCATTATTTATTGTTTATACTTTTACATCTGGGTTCTCTCTGTTGTTGGATTATTTTGGCTTGTGAAGTAAAATATATCAAATAAATTTATGATAAACACCAATCCATTCACATGTATGAATTTTTCTAACTCTTCTCTGCTGATTTATTATGAGAAGAATATCATATGGTTTTCTTTCCCTTGCATGGTGGAGAATTTCCCATTGTGCAACATTTTCTTTTTATCTCTAATCTTATTCTATGATTCCTATATGAGAATGGGCATATGCCCACTCTCACATAAGAATCATAACATAATAATAGAGAAAAAATTTATTTCATAGTTTTAGAATGTAGTAAATTTGATATCTATTCTTCTATGATTCCTATATGAGAATGGTCATATGCCCATTCTCACATAGGAATCATAACATAAAAATAGAAAATTAAATTTTATTTATATTGATTCTTGTGATTTATTCAGAGATGAAGAATATCGTCTGTTTATTTTCCCTTACATGGTATTGAATTGGCCGTTGTACAACAAAGCAAATTTTATCGCTATTTTTCTATGATTCATATACGAGAAAGAGAATATGCCCATTATCATATAGGAAGAAATATTGAAGTAAATCATTTTGAGAGATATATAAAGGCTGCAATAATGGGGAATTTTCCATTCTGAAACAAATTAAATTTTATCTCTATTAATTCTTGTGATGATGTATGACTTTTGTTTATGTAAAATATTGATTGTGAAATGATCTTATTTAATGTTGACATTTGAATCATTATTAGATGCTACTATTACCTTGTTTTCTATATTGATTATTGTGATGATGAATGAATTTTGTTTCTTGCTTATCAGATTTGTAGTTGTCTTTATGATTATAAAATTAGGTATTAATTTTTTTTTTCTAACAAAGATTGCATTATTACCTTGTTTATTGATAAAATGTATTATGAATATAAAAATTATAGTTAACCATTTTGTAATCTTCATTTAATAGTAATTCAACATGATTACAAGTTAAAAATTCATCCCAGTTCATTGAAATGATATGCATATAGTTTATTCTTTTTCGTATGGTATGTGGGAATCAAAATAATCATTACGAAGTGATACATTAGATTAGATACACCAAAAAAGGTGGTGAGATTGGGGAAGTGCCCATGCTAAAATAAAGTAAACATTATCTCCATTATTTTTACTATACTTATTCACTTATATTTATGAACAATAATAGAATTTCTCTTATAATTCCTATTAAAGAGAATAAACATATGTCCATTCTTCATATTCTAATGTTATCTCTATTCTTTTTATGATATTTTCATTTATCTCTATGAGAAATAATTGAATTTTTTTTAACGATTCCTTTACGAGAATAGTAAAATTCCTATTCTAAAATAACTATTAAAGAGAATATGCATATGCCCATTCTACATATTCTAATCTTAGTGATATTAAACTCAATATTTGTGATAGCTCTATAATGGTTGTGAGAATGAGAATCTCACTATTCAATA
The DNA here is from genome assembly GCA_019776745.2 of Taxus chinensis. Classification (NCBI taxonomy): domain Eukaryota; kingdom Viridiplantae; phylum Streptophyta; class Pinopsida; order Cupressales; family Taxaceae; genus Taxus; species Taxus chinensis. The sequence continues at coordinate 110,272,964 of CM034151.1, forward strand.
GAAGACAAAAAACTCAACTACCCACATTTTAATACGTCTTTAATGGCTGTGAGGGGGCATCTACCCATTTAATACAAGACAAAACATATTTGTTTGTTTTAGAGTGTGCATATGCCCATTCGAAAGAATGATTCCAAATACAAGACAAAACATATTTTTTTGTATTAGAATGGGCATATTCCCATTCTAAACAATGATTCAAGTATCTGTATTCTTCTTCTACTATTCCCATCTTCCCAAGCAATTCTTCTATGATTTCTAAATGAGAAAGGGCATCACCTAATGCTTAATCGATTTCATAACTCTATACAAGCTGTGAGAATGGGTGGCCATTCTAAAACAAAGTAAATTTAATTATTCATATAACATAGGGCATATGTCCATTCTAAACATTCTAATACAAGTAATATTTTTTTTGAGAATGTGAACTATAATAGGGTATATGCCCATTTAAAACATTCTAATACAAGCAATATTGATTTTTCAGAGAATGAACATGTGCACATTGAATGTGAATTGAAACATTTATGTTTTATGAGAATGGGCATATGCCCATTCTAAACATTTTAATACAAAAAATATTGATTTTATTAGAATGGTCATGTTCACATTCGTCAATACATAGTCATTTTAATACTTATTTAAAATTTGTGAGCATGTTTAATGAATACTCTCCTTCTATGATTCCTATATGCCCAAATAAGTATTTTATGAATCCAATACAGAATAGTCATTTTTAGATGAAACTATTTTTTTATGAGAATTGGCATAGTATTTTTTAATACAAACAATAATGAAAACTTCTATTATTCTATTAATACCAAATAATTTAAAAACTGTGAGATTCATACAAATTGCAAATTCTAAAGTATTCCTTGTTGTTAAGACAAAAAATCTTTTATGATTCCATGAGAATTATGGATAAGTTTTAAATAAAAGATATTCGTTTAAGCATTTTGCAGATGCCCATTCAATAAACATTATGAATACATACAATAATGCATTTTATGAGAATGAACGTATGCCCATTCTAAATAGTGTAATACAATATTTAAATACTGATTTTATGATATTCCAGTTTATTCTATTAATATCCAAAATAAATTTAACTTTGTACCTATTTAAAAACTATGAGACTGTTTAATCCATACTCTTCTTATTCTTCTTTTATTATTCCTATCTACCCAATAAAATATTTTATGATTCTTAAATAAGAAGGGGCATCTGCCCATTTAATACAAGATAATGCAAAAAATCTCAATCAATTTCATAACTCTTTTAACAAGATGTGAGAATGGGTGCCCATTCTAAAACAAAGTAAATTTGATTATTCCTATCATAAAGGGCATATACTCATTCTAATCATTATAATACAAGTAATATTTTTTTTGAGAATGGGCATGTGTAAAGTCATGATTTAAAAATATTTGCTTTATGAGAATGGACATGTGCTAATTCTAAACATTCTCATACAAGAAATATTGATTTTATGAGAGTGGGCATATGCACATTCACCAACACTTAGTCATTTTAATACCTATTTAAAAGTTGTGAGCAAGTTTAATCAATACTCTTCTTTCATGATTCCTATTTGCCCAAACAAGTCTTTTATGATTCCTATATGAGAATGGGCATCTGCCCATTCAATAAAAGACAATGTAAAAATGCTCAATCAATTTCATACCTATATAAAAGCTGTGAGAATGTTTAATCCATACTCCTTTTTTATGATTCCTATTTGCCCAAGCAAGTATGTTATGATTCCTATACGAGAATGGGCATCTGCCCATTCAATACAAGACAATGTAAAAAAACTCAATCAATTTCATAACTTTATACAAGCCGTGAGAATGGGTTCCCATTCTAAAACACAATAAATACATAAATAGTACTATGTAATTAAATTTCATTATTTTAATGCATCTTTAAAATTTCATGATTTCATTATTAAAGCATATTTTCTTTATTCTAATACCTCTTTAAAACATTACATGTGTCTAAATATGTATGATGATAAATTCTACTATATATTTTTCATTATTCAAATATCTATTTAAAACATTTAAATGGGTTAAATCAATTTAAGTATCTATTTAAAACATTTACGATAGACTTAGGATATTAAAGCATTTAAGCATTTTGACATTAAAGGGTGGTGATTTGTTAATGTAGGATAGATTCAAATTTTGAATGTATGTACAAAAATAGTACTATGTATTTTTCATTATTCTAATACCTCTTTAAAACATTTAAATGTTTCTAAACATTGGGATAATAGGATATTAAAGCATTTAAATATTTACCCTTTCATGGTTAAGTATTTACAATAGACTTAGGATATTAGGATATTAAAGGCATTCAAACATTATAGGGTGGTTATTTATTATGGTAGGATAGATTCAAATTTTAAGACTTGGGATATTAGGATATTAAAGGAATTTAATCATTAAAGGGTGGTGATTTATTATGGTAGGATAAATTCAAATTTCAAATTTTCGGCACTTTTTTTTAGAGGAAATTTTTCTTGGTCAAGTACATTATAAAAATATTGATTTTGAATGGCTTGGGTTTTGATTTTTTCTCTCTTACGGCCAAGTTTTGATTTTTTTCTCTTTTATGACCATTTTTTTTTTCATTCAGAGATTTTGCAGGAGAAAGAAGAAGTTACACGAAAGAATTTGGGCTGATTAGAGACAAATATTATTGAAAAAGAAATTTGTTGCAAATGTTATAAAAAATACAAAAAGAGATAGGTGGTACCGAATTTATCAAATAATTTTTTTCTTATGCGAAAGGATTTGGCCTGATTGGATAAAAATATTATTAAAAAAGAAACTTGTTGCAAAGGTTATAAAAAATATAGAAAGAGAAAGGTGGTACTGAGTCTATCAAATCATTTTTGCACACCATAAACAGGTACACATTTTAGTCCTTAAGACATTAGAAAAAGAATGAAACAATTTTGTATTTAGTATTACTTTTTGAATGTAGCTGTTATTGTACATTTATGAATGTAAACAAATTGATTTTGGTGCATTTACAATGTTTTTTCTGTTATGTTTTCTTTACGTTTATGCATGGAAACAAATTGATACATTTTTCAGACATAAAAAATGAGATATATGAAAAAACGAGGATAGTTGATTGTGAATTAAAATATATTTGTTTATACATTTTTTAGGATTTAGAAGTAAAATTGGAAAAAATGAGATATAAAAATATTGAATAGCCTCCTCTGCCATTGTTGTATTCCATTTGAAAAATATTTAAAAACCATCTAGTCTCCCTTGAAAAATCTCTATATTAATAGTTATTTCTTCTTCTTTCTTCTGTAAAATCTCTGTATCTTCGTATCTCTCCTACTATTGACAACTATATCTTCTTATTTCTTCTACAAAATCTCAATATCTTCATATTTCTCCAGTTAAATCTATGTACTTCGTCTTTCCCCAGCTAAATCTTTGAATGAAAACATATCGGTTGCAATAGAGAAAAAATCAAAACCTGATTCATTCAAAATCAATATTTTTATAATATACTTGACCAAAATATTTTCTAAAAAAAGAGTGCTGAAAGTTCAAAATTTGAATCAAACATGCCATAATAAATAACCATCATGAATTGCCTCCCAAAATTAAAATATGGAAAATTAAAAAATTGAATCAATCATGCGGAAAATCTAAAAAAAGAGCACCAAAAATTCAAAATTTGAATCAAACCTACCATAATAAATGACCAAATCTAAAAAAAGAGCGCAAAAACTTCAAAATTTGAATCAAACATACCATAATAAATGACCATTAAGAATTGCCTCCCAAAAATAAAGCGCCAAAAATTTAAAATTTGAAACAATCGTGCTGAAAATTTAATATTTGAATCAATCCTGGAGTAATAAATATGCAAATTTAATCTTCATAAAGATATGATATTATTAAAAATTAATTAATCAATAACAAGTAATAATAGAAATCAAAGTGTTTCTATTCAAGATATGATATTAGTAATTAATAGTTAATCAATAACATTAATTAATAATAGAAATCACAGTGATTCTATAATATTAGTATTAATTAGTAAATTAATAACATTAATTAATAATATTATAATTAATTAGTATTAGTACTAATTTAAATAACTAATTAATAATATTATAATTAATTACAAAAAATTATCCTATCAAATAATATTAATTACAAGAAATAATATTACTAATAAACTTCAATTACTATATTAACTAGAAAAATATTAATAACATCTAATTATATTATGAAATGAATAAAAATATTTTTAAAATAATAAAATAATATTATAAAAGTATAATAAAAATTTATAAAACTAATTAACAATATAAACATCATTATTTATAATGCTTAATTAATTATAATACATTTTAAAAATAATTTTATAAAATTATAAAAATATAATAAAACTTTATAAAAGTAATTAACAACATAAACTCCATCATTTATAATGCTTGGAATGGGCCAATAAATATATTTAAAATTTAATCTTCATAAAATTAGAAATCAAAGAATATACATTTAAGATATGATTTTAGGACTAAAAAACATTAATTAATTAATAATAGTAATAATTAAATACAAGAAATAATATTCTATTATTTAATAATACCAATAAATTTCACATTATTAAATAAAAAATGTTTGCTGTATGTGAATGGGCTTGAACCCATTTTAATACCTCTGTAAAGGCTGTTAGAATGTGTTATCTCTACTCTTCGTCTATGATTCCTATATCAGAATAGGCATATGACAATTCTAAAAATATATGATTAGTACCTGCCCTAAGGCTGTGAGAGTGAACAACATCCCTTATTCTATCATTCTTATATAATGCTTGATGTGAGAATGAAGTAAATTTTATATGTATTATTTTTGTATGATTCTTATATGAGAATGGGCATACGCCCATTCAATACAAGATAATACAAGACACAAAAATGATGGATTCTTCTTCTATGTTTCCTCAAGTCTTTTTCTATTAATAAAACAAAGTAAATTTAATCTCTCAAGTTCTTTTATAAAAATTATTTTTCTTCTATTAGTCATATTGTAGTTGAATGGGCATTCGCCTGTTCAATTCGTATCAATTTATTCTAATAGATATATTAACAAATTTACATTGTATTCAAGATAAAATAAAAACAATGTCTATTTGTTTGTATGAGAGAATGAGCAACTGCCCATTCTTAAACAAAGACAAAGTAAATTTTATCTCTCCACTACCATATTGCATTATGAAGTTGGATATGATTAATATAGAAGTGCTAAATTGACAAGAATTTTCTTCTATTACTCATATTATAATTGAATGGGCATTTGCCCATTTAATTTGTATCAATTTCTTCTATTAGAAGTAGTAGAAAAATTACATTGTATTCAAGATAAAATTAAAAAATGTTTGTTTGTTTGTATGAGAGAATGAGCAATTGCCCATTCTTAAACAAAGATAAAGTAAGTAAATTTTATCTCTCCATTAGCATCTTGCATGGTGGACTAGCTATAAGTAATATAGAAGTACTAAATAGACTAAGTTCAATATTGCATGTATTAGAATATTTAGAACGAACACATGACATTTCAGTTCAATATTGCTTGCATTAGAATGTTTAGAACATGAGTATATGCCTATTTTAATATAGGAATTTAGGAGAAAAAGAAGCATAAGGCGAACTACATAAGGTTTGATCCCTCTTCTAAAGGGTATGTAGTGCAACAATTGGATCTGCTAGGGTTAGTCCAACAAATACGATATAATTACAAATAAATAATCAACTTTTTAGATCATAGTAATGGGGTTGAAGACCTTTGTTCAACAAGGTTAGATAACATGCTTGGTAAAACATCCATCAATACAAATAGACACATACGACATCAAGGAAAACTAGACACATGATTCACCAATGATACCAGAACAAGATGGACACGATTCTCCATTACCATAATGAACAATGGTCTTGAACTATACAACCATTGACATACAATTATATATATATAAGAACCACATAAGGCTTGATCCCTCTCAATATCTAATATTCTTCTATGATTCTTATACGAGATTGATCCCTCTCAATCTTTATTATTTTTTTATGATTATTATATGAGAATGGGAATATGCCTCTTATAAACATCTATTCATCTTTCATATGTGCTCATCTATGTTTTATATGGGATAAACAATGCTCACAAATCATCTATGATTATTATTTGAGAATGGGCATATGCCCATTCTAAACATTTATTCTTCTTCCATATGTTCTTCTATATTTCCTATATGAGAATGGGCATCTGCCTACTCGAATGTGCTTGAACTGTTGCTATGGAAGGAAAACCATATATTATTCTTCACATTGAGAAGAGTTAGAAAAATTCATTGGTTTTTCTCAGAAATTTCCTTGATATTCTTCATGAAAAGAGAGAGAGAGAGCCCAAAAGCAAAAAATAAACAATAATTAGATATAGAGGTTTGACCCCCCTTTAAGGGTATACAGTGCAACACTAGGCTCTGCAAGGGATAGTCCAACCAATATGATATAATTATTAATTCTATAAAGGATGTCAGAATGTTTTTACACTATTCTTCTTCTAATATGGTCCTCCTTCCATTGCAATGTCCCTCCTTCGATTGCAAAATGGGGAATATCCGAACCAATAACTGTTTGTTTGATCAAGGATAGACAAATGCCCATATTTCTACACAATCCAATACAATTAACCAAAAATATGGCCAAATAAAAATATTAGAATCTCTAGGATGGTCTAATGCCTATTCTGAATAATAATAATAGAAGTACATAAGGCTTGACCCCCCTCAAGGGTATGTAGTGCAACACTTGGTGGAGCCAGAACTTAGCTCCGCTAGGGTTATTCCAGCCAAAACAATACAATTGTAAACAAGCGTTGTAATGCGATTAATTCCAGAAAAATATGAAGTGACATGAAACATAACTGAGACCCATATTTTTATTAAAAGCTTTACCAACCATGCTTTAATTCTTTAATATGCTAAATTTGTTTAGACCCATTTAAATGTTTTTTCAAAAGGTATTATAATACTGGAATATAAATAGTATAATATTTTTATAATGTACTTTACTAACCATTCTTTAATGCTTTTATATCCTAATGTTTGGACCTATTTAAATGTTTTAGAGAGGTATTATAATACTAAAAAATAAATAGTACTATTGATGTACATACCTTACCTTTTACAGGGACAATACCACACACTACCTTAATTTAATGCTTTAATATCCTAATGCATAGACCCACTTTAAAATGAATGAGCTCAATATTTCTTGGGAATGTACGAATCATATAAGAAGCATGAACTAAAATATGGCATTATCTTTATAACTGGAATGGGCTTAAGCCCATTCACATCGTAATAAATAGTTAATATAATAAATAAATGGTGGTGGAGATACATGCATGGAAAATAAAAAATTACTAAACTTGTGAGACAATATACAAGATGATTAAGTTTAAATAATTTCTTAAATTTGAATGTTTAGAATGGGCATATGCCAATTATCATACAAAAAAAACATTTTAAAAAAATTTCTTGCATTTGAATTCTTAGAATGGGCATATGCCAATTCTCATATAAACAAACAATTATGTCTTGTATTGAATTGGAAGTTTCCCATTCTCACAACTTTTATAGAGGTATGAAAACATTTTTAAATAATTGCTTGCATTTGAATGTTTAGAATGGGTATATGCCAATTCTCATATAAACAAACATTTTTGTCTTGTATTGAATTGGGCAACCAAACATTTTTATCTTGTATTGAATTGGAAGTTTCCCATTCTCACAACTTTTATAGAGGTATAAATTCTTATAGCCTCTGGGAAACCATACATTTTTGTCTTGTATTGAAGTGGAAGTTTCCCATTCTCACTACTTTTATAGAGGTATAAATTCTCAAAGCCTTTACAGAGGTATTAAAATGATTAAGTTCTTGTACAAACTAACTTCTCATTCTCACATCCTTTACATAGGTATAAAAAATATTTAAGTTCAATATTACTTGTATTGAATGGGTAGATGCCCCTTCTCATGTATGAATCAAAGAAGAATAATAGAATTAAAATTTAGTTTGTTTAAGAATATTTGGAATTAAAATTTAGCTTGTGCCCATTATAAACATTCTTACACAAGCAATATTCTCTATCTATAAAAGTTAACTTGTGTCCATTATAAACATTCTTACACAAGCAATATTCTTTATCTATAAAGGCTGTGAGAAATTTACATAACTTCCCATTCTAAAATAGAGTAAGGCTGTGTATCTCTAAAATTTTCTTCAAATCTTCTGCTTCATAAGCCAAAATGGTCTAACGAAATAGAGGGAGTCCAAAGTGGAAATGAAGAACAAAAAAGTGGAGAGATTAAACAATATCTCAGAAATTCTCAAATCTTGGTGATCATAGTATCTAAGTGACCATATTTAGATGCATATATTTATAACTATCTTGATCATGGTTGAAGACCTTTGTTTAACAAGGTTAGATCATAGTAATGAAAGTTCAACATTTAATCTTGAAGGATGAACATGTGCATATTAGCCTTGCATGCTAATTGGTAAATCATTTAGTGAGGAAAATAGACAATACCATATCAAGGAAAATAGATACAAGATCCACCAATGATATAAGGCTAGGATGGACAAAATTCCCATTCAATATAAAATGCTTTCATTTTATTACTATTATTTGACCTTTGAATAAGGAATCTATGTATGGATCAAAAAATTTACTATAATTACAATTTATATAATATTTAGAAGATATAAATTTACTATATTTATATATGATGAGAACTACATAAGGTTTGATCCCTTTCTAGGCTATGTAGTCCAACACTTGTCTTTTCCAGGAATAGTCAAGCCAATATGAAAGAATGGGCAATTGCTTGTTTGTAAATTTTTAAAACAAGTAAATTTAATCTCCATTCTTCTTCTATTAGTCTCTATTGAATATTCTTTATTAGAATGGGCATCTACCCATTTAGTCTCTATTCTCTATTCTTTTTTTTTTCTTTCATGATTCCTATATGAGAATGGGCATCTGTCCATTCTAAAAAAGAAGTTAAATTCATCTCTCCCCTTTCCCATTCGAATAACAAAAATAAAACTTTCTTTACTGTAGTGTAGAGGGTATGTAGTGTAGCACTTGACTCTGCTAGGGTTAGTCCATCTAATAAAATACAATTATACAATTATTCAATAGAGCTATAGACATCTTGAAAAATATACAGATATTATTATCTAACCTTTATGATTCAGGATTAAATGTTGCACTTCCATTACTATGATTTAACCTTGTTGAATAACTATTTTTAACAATGAATCAAAACATTATAATAACCACTATTATACTATTTTCAATAAGGAATCAAAACATTCTAATACCCAATACTATACAATGGAAGACTTTGTTCAGCAAGGTTAGATAATAGTAATGGAAGTACAAAATTTAAACCCGAAGGATGAACCATGTGCATCTTGGCCTTACATGCTTGGTAAATCATTCATCAATGAAAATAAACACAAATGATATCAAGGATAACAAACACATGATTCACCAATGATACAAGGCCAAGTTGCATATGATTCACCATCGGGATAAAATGTTTTACTTTTATTACTATTATCTAACCTTGATGAACAATGATCGTGAACAAAAAATATCATTTTATGGATGAAAGAAGAATTATAGAATTAAAATTTACTTTGTGATCAACTCACCCTCCCAACTCAGCCTGTACAGCTCACTTGCCTAGCCTAACCTGCAAAACTCATCCACATAGCTCAGAAAATAAGCAATTCCGCCCAAGTGGTAAGCCCACTCTGTACTTTGGTAAAAACATAACAGATAACTCCCCATCTTAGCATGAAGGATTAATAGTGGATTTCTTAGATATACGTTAGTAGTTTGTATGGGATGAGACATGAGGTCCATTAGGCATTGAGAACATACATTTTTTCAAGGGAATAATCTTGTTGAGACTCTGAAACATGCAAGAAACGATCATATTTAGATGCATCCATTTATAACTATGGAGGATAACAACTATACAAGTCTTACAAAAGATTAAAGAGATATTCTTAAAACCCATATCAAAAATACAAAAGATAAAAGTTAGGGCATTATAGTTATACCTAGATTAGAATACAAGAGAAAGAAAACTAAATGATATTCTTCATCTCATAATAAATCAATAGAGAAGAGTTAGAAGTATCTCTGAAACTTATCTTCAATTTAAAAATGAAGTAAAATTTTTCTTCACTTGAAAAATTAAATTATTTTTCTATGAGTCATTCTTATTTCATGATTTCTATATGATAATGGGCATCTTTCCATTCTAAAACAAAGTAAAATTTATCTCTCCACTTTCCCATTCTAATAACTCTAAAAAATTACTAAAGAAGAATAAGAAAATAGGGCCTTTAAAAACAAAGTAAAATTTATCTACACTATAAAAAAGTAAATTCTTCTTCTATGAATCATTCTTTTTTCACTACCTTGATGCTTCACTTCGTCTTCAAAATGAAATGCTTCACTTCTATTACTACCTATATATACATCGGTCTTCAATATGATGAGAACTACATAATGCTTAATCCATCTAGAGTGTATGTAGTGCAACACTTGGATTGCAGGAATAGTCCATAGGCCAATATGATACAATTATAAATAATAAAAATATATAGAAATCTTAATTGAACAGATCATAAGAATAAATATAAAAATAATTTGAATTAAGAAGAATAGATTGAGTTATGCATTGAATGATTTCAATTCGAATCCTATAAGAAGAATAGATTGAGTTATGAATCACCATTCAAATCATTCTAATGCAAGCACTATTGAACATTGCCATTTTATAAACTCTATAAAGGAAGTGAGAATGTTTTTACTTCTTCTATGGTCCCATTCAATACAAGACAATCCCACCCAATACAAGACAATAATGTTTGTTCATACGAGGATGGTAAAATGCACATTCTAAACACTCTAATATAACAATGTTAAAATGTCTAGATAGAGAAAATGCCTATTCTCATACAAACAAACATTTTCTTATTTTCTGTTGATATATGCCAATTCAATAATAAACAACAATCAACAAAGGTTCTCTCATGCAATAGCATCGTGGTAAAGCTTCCCATTCACAAGAACTCTACCATCGTCGAAAACATTAACTTCCATTAATATCTCAAATTTCGAAGATTAAATGCCATTAATCTTCTCAATTTCCAATCACCTTCAATTAATAAATAAATGGTGGTAAACAATATATTTGCATGGTGATCTCGCTATGTGATTGTAATTTTTTTATAAATTTCAAACATTATCATAGCCATGTTTTAGTAAACATAAATACATGGAAAATTAGTAAACTTGTGAGAACTGGGAGCAATTATATCCCATCATGTCAAATATTGGGTTGAATTAAATTAAATACTTAATGGCATTTAGTTGACGTATATTAAATGCTAATTGAGATTGGCTTGTGTACGTTGCATTTAGGATCGTACATGGCTAATAGTTGGATTCAATAACTCCAAATCCTAAAGTATCCTTCATCCACGATCTTCAGGGAAGAGGATCATGTTGTTTTTGAGAATTGGGAAGGGATGCATGTGATTATTTAATAATAGTGATAGCTACTTTAGTGAGGATTAATTACTTTCAGCCTTGGCTCATTTGGTTTAATTTTAAGTAGCCTTCCTTTCCCTCTTTCAAAATTTTGACTCCTATCCTTGCTATTTCTATCATCATGGTGGTGCCCTCTCTTCCTGCTATTTTTTAGGGAAATGAAAAAAGAGAAATGGCCTTCTTCAATTCCATTTCTTAGTCACATCTCAAGTGGGTTTTCAGGCTTGATTCACTATCTGTTTGTGAGGCCATTGAACATGTTTTGGGTGATTCCTTTCTCTGTGATTCCAAAAGAGCTTGGGTTAACTCAAAAATTACCTTAGTGTTTGTTTCAAATCTACTTCTGGTTAGCCGTAACAAATTAGAAGTTGTTATGATTTCCTATTTTTTATCTTTCCCTCTCATAGGGTTGGTTTGGATGAATAACTGGAGCATTGTAATCTTAACACTCTGTTTCTGTTCATCGGCCTTGATGCAGAATATTGTTAGGTTAATCATTCTTTGGTGGAACCTTTGGCAGAGAGGAACTGAGAACTCAACCAGTTTGTGTAGGTTGTCATAGAATTTTGTACATCCCTGGACCTAGGGCCTCTCCATCTTCCATCCATTTATTTATCAAAGATTCATGTTCACTCCTATCCACCCTGAGTCTGCTAGTGTTTTGGTTGTGGGATCTGTTGCATCCCACCTACACATTCCTACTAAATATTGCCACTTGCTAGTGGTGGCAACCATCGTATGGCTACTCAGGGTAGCTCCATGGGTTTTTCCTTCTCATTCACTAATGTCAAAGAAGAGGCAATCAAGATTTTGGATGGTGACTAATATGGACTATTAGTTCTTTATGTGGTCTTTTTCATGTTTTTTTTTTTTGGTTAATATGCATTTTGTAGTTTTCTCTCTTATCCTATGTTTCCTTTTCTGCAAACGTGGTCATTGCTACTTTTTATCTCTGAACGCCTAATTTCTTTTTATCCCTACAATTACTTATCTTAAGTTTCTATGTTCTCTTTAGCTAAATTATTGATTTTGTTATATTCCAATCACATGTATAAATCATCATCATCTCTATTAACATAACCATGTTTTAGGTTATTTTCATCAATAAGTAAATGGACCCAATTTGGTAAACAACAATTTGTATGATGGTCTCGCTCCTATAACCTCCATGGCTCAAGAAAAAATATAAATTTCATAAACATTAGAATAACCCATGTTTTAATATAAATAAAACATGATTTTATTTGACTTTAATAATTGCATATGAAATCGTAAATATATATACATCTTATTCTATGATTCCTATATGAGAGGCATTAACCATGAATAAATTATAATATTGAAAAATTTAATACAAATAAACCTCCCATACTCAAAATCCATTCTAAAAATATAAAACTAAAATTATAATATAGTACACATAATACACATACACTTAATTTATACACATTATACATAACATACATGGCACTTATTAGATGATGAAGATAAATATGACATTAAGAATATATAATTGCCATTTATAGTATGTGTTTTAGTAATGTTTTAAAATACCATTAATTAATTAAATAAATTGGTAAACAATATATTTGCATGGTGGTATCTGAACTATGTCATGGTGGTAAGAACAAATATAAATTTAAACATTAGCATAAACCATTATATACAATATACCAAGTTCTATAGATATATATATATATATATATATAGTAAGATGAGAACTACATAAGGCTTGATCCACTCTCGAGGGTATGTAGTGCAACACTTAGATCTGTCAGGGATAGTCCAACTAGTATAATTACAATTACAAAAATGTTAATGTACAATGCACAACTTTCCAATATATATTACTGTCAGGGTAATGCACACTTGGATTCCCATTCTATCTTTTATAATTATTATATGAGAATGGTCATATCTAAAAACTTAATCATTCAAAATATCTATTATCTTATTATATAAATGTAATGGATATATATAATATATATATATATATATATTGTAAGATGAGAACTACATAAGGATTTATCCTTTTCGGGGGTATGTAGTGCAACACTTGGCTTTGCTAGGTGTAGTCCAACTAGTATAATACGATTATTAATAATTACAAAACAAAAACTATGTTTGTATGATAATGCAAAAATTCCCATTCTATCTTCTATAATTCTTATATGAGAATGCACAACTTTCCATTACAAAACATCTATGTATTCTTTGTTTCTATGAAAATGTGTCATGTGCCCATTCAAACTACCTATTCTTAACATAAAGTAAATTATATCTCTCCATAAGCCATAAATTGTGAGAATACACAACTGGAACTATAAGGCCATTCTAAAAAAAAGGTAAGGTTATGTGAACTTGCCAGGGATGTCCAACTTCTGATAATAAATTTTATCTCTATTATATATATCAATGAGAATGGACATAATTTCCCATTCAAAAACAAAGTAAATTTTACCTCTAATATTTTCTAATTCTTATATGAGAATGTCCATATGCCCAACAAAGATAAAGAAATTTTTATTTATCCATTAGCATCTTACATTGTGAACTATTCTAACATAGGAATTGCACAAACATATGCATAATGAACTACATAAGGCTTGATCCCTCTCGATATGTAGTGCTAGCACAAGACTCTAACAGGGTTATTCCATAGATATTTACAATTATAGAATAAATAATTAAATTTTTAGATCATAGCAATAGCATCATGGCAAGGTTACCATCATAGTAATCCAAGTTGGTTAGATCATAGTAATGGAAGTCCCAACATTTAATCCCGAAGGATGAACCATGTGTAACTTTCCCTTGCATTCTTGGTAAATCATCCATCAATACAAATAGACACATACGACATCAAGGAATGGGCATAGACATGATTCACCAATGATACAAGGCAATAAGATGGACACGATTCTCCCTCAGGATAAAATGCTTTACTTTTCTTACTATTATCTAACCATGATGAAAACGGTCTTAAAGTAACAATATTGTTTTTTGACCATTCTAGTACCTCGTTCTCATGGATTAAATGTCATTAATATCTCCTTTATTGATTCACGTATAGACATGCAAAAATGCACTTTAGGAATCTCACTTTCCTGGTCCAACGAGCTGGTTGAAGACATGTTTAAGTTAAAACAATTACCTTTAATTAATAAATAAATTGTCATTAAATAACTTCTTACATCTACTTGCCTGGTCATTGTCTTTCATTTATAGTTGTTTTATCTTTGATTGGAGTGTAAATGGCCTTGTACTGGGGGCACCCCAGGTGCATATGGTCCCATTTGGGAAACAATATATTTTAATGATTCCTCTATTTGAGAATTTCTGGGCCATTTGATCTTCCTATCTTTTTAGTTCACCCTAAAACAGGTTAATTACGAAATACATAACAAGAGAACCAATGTCATAATATATTTTAATGAGTATATGAAAATGGGCAGAGAATGAGGTACATCTACTAAGATTCTAAAACAAAATAATAGTTGCTCCCTCAAAGGCTCCATTTGCATCCATTCTAGCACCATCACAAGGCACAAGGCTAGTTCATTTGCACACTGCATAGGAGGGAATTTTATTCTATTACATCCACCATTTTCTTACATTTCTACACATAGAATATCTGCTCACTACTTTCATAAATTACAATATCACAAGAACACCTAGGACATGATTTCACACGCACACATAGAACAACATCATGTCTAAGATGTAGTGTACTGCTTAGTTAGTAAGTCCACCATTGTGACCACTGAGGAAAATCTGACCCCTCCATATGCATCTTTATAATTTATGGGTTTGATACTTTTCTTATGTTTTTGTAGGTAGTCTCCTTCATCACTGATTTCTAGCGACATACTGCACAGTCTAGAAAATCTATTCTGACAGGAAGTGAAGGTAGGAAAATATAGTAGACACCTACAGAGGGAGGTTTGCATACCTTTTTCATAGACCAGGGCACCCCATAGTACTTAGCACCCATGTATCTCTCCACGGTTCCCAAGTCTAGCTTACTATTCTAGATCTATGTTTTATGTAGCTTATGAGTGTCTGTTCTTGCATTCGATTCATCCAATTTAGTTCTGCCAACACTATCTCGAGGCATCATCGAAACAATCTAATAGCTCTTTCATAACTCTTCTTGCATCTTTAGGGTTTCATATTTTCAAGCTTATATTGTTTGGGTCATTTTATTTATGCATTTATCTATTATTTATGGTTGTTCATTCTAGCCAGATTAACTATAGAATTATAATAAATTCCACATTTTAGTTAATTAATTCCTATAGGAGAACATGCATCTGCACATTCAGTACAATATTGAACATAATCATTTGAATACCTCTATAAATTATATGATAATGGGGGAATGGACCTTATAAAAAGGTGAACTACATAAGGCTTGATCCCTCTTGAGGGTATGTAGTGTAGTACTTAGCTCCACCAGGGATAGTCTAGCCAATATAAGAAAATTATGAATAATTAAAGAGAATTACATAAGGTGAACTACATAATGCTTGATCCCTCATGAAATTTCAATAACTTGAAGAGTGTTAGACCTAGAGAAAATTATTAATTGTCAAAGTAAAAGGTAGTCTTTGAAGTCTTGGATCTTTCTAACCTTGGTGATAGGTTGCAAGCAGTTTAGGCTCTGTATTATACATCCATATTATGTATTATCTCTTTCATAAAAACAAACAAATTTATCTTTAATGTGCATATGTCAGTTCTTATGTAACATTTCTTCTTCTTCTATGATTCCTAAATGAGAATAGGTATTCTCCTAGTAAATACAAGACTGAATAGGTACTATGGTGATTAAGTGTGTGAGAATGGGAACTTCCTTTTATTTAATTGAGAATGGATAATTGTCCATTATTTACAATATTTACTTTACATTCTAATTATTTATTCTCATTAATAACAACTGTTGAGCCCTTACAAATAATTATGAGTGGAGAACAAAGTGAAATCCATGAGGTTAATCCATTACAGGAAGATATTATTCCTAAAAAAATCATGATGTTGTCCAGCCAACAAGAAGTTACCCAAAAAACATGTAATTAATGGTGATTAATATTGAAGCTACATTAAACCCTTCCCCATCAATTATGACAGTTGGCTCATGAACAAGTATCAAGTACTCTTTAAAAATTGATAATTTTTTTTACTTTTCAATATTATTTGGAATCAATTTGATAAATATATCCTAATTACAAATTTTATGTGTCGATACAACTGGAGAAAATCTACAACCAATAAATATATGTAAATAAATAGGTAAAAATATTTTTTGAAATATTATTATCGTATTTGAAATATATATAAGTTAATAATGAAGTTTCAATATTATTTTTTTCACATTGCCTCCAAAGAAACATTTTCTTGTTCTTGAATTAGAAGGATTGTTAGTTCAAAAGAATACTTTTAAAAATAAAAATACATTTCAATTGAATAATGAGCACATTTAACCACGAATGTCTATTACCCAATTTATAACTGTTATATCTCAAGAGTTTTATCGAATAGCATTTTGGTCTACTTTAGATATAAATGTCAATGTAGAAAAACTAGCAATGAAACTGTTACACATAATTAAAGTGGATGTGCATCTTTTGTTTTGTTGGGGTATGGAGTATTGCGAAAATAATAGGAGAAAATTTATTTAAAATTTGGAAACAATTTGGAAAACACTAAAATTTCCATACAAATGTGAAATTATGGTTGTAGTTAATGTAATCAACAAAGGAGTTCCTAAAGATAATTTTTTGGTGTCTCCAAAGGCTTCTGACAAAGACTTTAAAATTAATAAGTGTCTTATGTCAACCTTGTTTACAAAACCAGCCTTTTTTTTATTAAGGGCAAATAGTTTTGAAGGGACTATACCCTGTATACAAAAGGGCTCAAAAGCCAGATAGAAAAGATGAGAGAAGCAGCCCAGAGAAGGGCAAAACAGTCAACAAAACTAGCCTTGATAGGGGTTGCAGATGGTGTAAAAGATGTCTTAAAGGAAAATTTCCTTATTTCAAATAGTAGTTGAACAAATCAATATATATAATTATGTTTATTACAATTTTGTAGTTATTTTTCCCATTTTCCATTGATTTGATTATTATATATTTCTTAAGATGTTATTGATAGTTATTACTATTTAATGATCAAAATGTGTTTATTACAATTTTGTAGTTATTTTTCCCATTTTCCATATGATTTGATTATTATATATTTCTTAAGATGTTATTGATAGTTATTACTATTTAATGCTCAAAATGTGTTTATTACAATTTTGTAGTTCTTTTTCACATTTCATCCATAGGATGTGATTATTATAGAATGCTTGAGATGTTATTTATAGTTATTACCATTTAATTCTCAAAACTAACCTTGATAGGTTTTGACAAAAAAGTATATCAAATAAAATCAGATACTATAAACTATGATTTAATTTATTAAAAAATAATTGTGTTATTGGTTGGTTTTTGAAATCTCGTTCCACATGCAAAGACTTTATTGGTTTTTAGGGGTAGAAGAATTTATCTTTGGACTTCCAAATCTTACTGAATTTAGATCAATGACCATACAACCAAATTTTACAAATGCATGCTACTAATACTTCAATCGTACATTGATCCATGCATTGTTAAGGATGACACATCATCATTTTGATATTGGATTTTGGTTTACATACCTGCATTTGAGAGAACAACATTGCTTCATTCAAAAAAATTATTGGATAAGAAATATTGAATTTCCTTTTTGTTGGGGCATAAGTCAATGTGAAATTAGCAAAAAAAAATTAAGATCAAAGAAGGGGAATATTGTGCCAGTTTACATAAAAAAATTCAAAAGGTTCTTGACAAGTACATTCAAATAGATGGAACAGAAAACATATTGTTCATAGGTGAAACAACATGTTTTGTTTATTATAGAAACGAGGCACTTTTATTTGGATTTCCTTTAAGATGGAAATTTGATGGCATAGTGCATTCTGATAGAAAAAATTTCACACACTTGTGTACATAGTTAAATCATGTGGGGCCACACCCAAATTTACATCAGTCTTTGGAAAATTTTAAAAGAACAACTACTAAGCTTGATTGAGTTTACTAGATACTATTACATTGATTAATAAATATAAATGAATTGGTTTATTTTTGTAATCTATCTCATAAAAATTCATTAATATTGGTTTATTTTTGTAGTCTATCTCATAACAATTCATTAATATTGGTTTATTTTTGTAGTCTATCTCATAACAATTCATTTATTACCATCATTTTATGCAAAAATAATTGTAACTTGTATTTATCTCATAACAATACATTTCCTACCTTCATTTTATGCAAATAAAATCCATGTTATAATTAGACATTTGTCAATTTTTATTGATATCATAAATTAGATGAAAATTTACACACAAATATATATGATCAAAATATGTAAAATATACCACATGAAAATTCACATAACCCCATAGTTAAAATAAATCACATTCAAAATTTATGCACAAGTATATGATTCGAGGTAGGTAAAAAATGAAATTAATATAGGGTCTCAGAAGTTATCACAATTTTGTTACTATTGGGTCAAATGGTATCATCATAATATATTTTAATTAATAGAGAAAAAACTTGTATATTATACCTTGCATGGAACGAACATATGCCCTTTCTCAAACATTAAATATAAAGTTGGAAGAGAATGAACATATGCCCGTTCTAAAAACATCAAATACAAAGTTGGAACACAATGAATGTATACCCATTTTCTAACAATAAATATAAAGTTGGAATATGTTAATAATACATTAATTATTTATTATGCATTACAAAGTTATAAATGTAAATTTATACAATATAAAGTACTTCCTAATCTTACTAAAAAGTTGGAAGAGAATGAACATATGCCTGTTCTCAAACAATAAATATAAAGTTGGAATAGGTTATAAATTAATTATTTACTATGCATTACAAAGTTATAAATATAAATTAATACAATAAGTATTTACTAATCTTACTAAAAAACTGTAAACCCCTAAAATGGAAATCCCTCATACATGATACATAATTCCAAAAAACCCCTTTTTGGATTCAAATAATAGCCAAATCAAATTCCAATATTTGGTATAAGTAAAACCAATATATCCAATTTGAGTATTTAATCTAGATTGTAAATTGTCCAAATTTAGCAAAATTATGGTTAAGGAGTGATAAAGTAAAAAGATTGTGCTCAAATCCATTATAGAATATTGTCCAAGTAATACACATGCTATATATGTGAGACAATATATATATGGGAGGATCATTTTCTAAAAAGAAAGAGTGGTAGCTATATCAGATGGAAAAGTAAGTTGCTCTAAAAAAGTAGTTACGAATAATTGATATACAAGGTCTAGATCAGTCTTGGAAGGAATACAAGTATTAGCCAAGAGAGAATTAATTTTAGCATTACAATCAAGATTAGCTTTCAAGAAATCATGAATGGAGATATCCATGGTGAGAGGATCCTATGATGTTGAAAGAAGAAGAAGAAATAAAGATCTGAGAGTGTTCGAATGATGGGTTCACCAAATGATTGAATAAAAATAAAATTTTTGTATAAACCCTAATATTGCAGAGTAACATATGTAAAATATGATAAATAACTGCTAGATACAAGATGGCACAAATAATAACCTAGATAAATATGAAACCATAAGTTCAAGAGAGGGAAAGAATGACTTATTTGATTTTTTGCTATACTTGGAACGAATATGGACTGGAAAATTGATGACTAGGAATGACAGACTATTGAAACTGTGCAAAACAATTTTTGGAGCTTCTGGATAAGCCTGGACCAGGGCACCTAGACTGGGTTAGGGGCACCTAGGTGTTAGAGACCTCTGTTAGGTGCCTATGACAGCGTAGGAGCCAAGAAAATGATTCTTCTGGTGTCGCAAGGTTGACACCAATAGTCGCTATTGGTCACTTGTATGTCGCTGGATGATCACAAAATTCACTTGTAACCTACAAAGAGATAATGACATGTAAAAGCATTGAACTACGTCAAATTCTAAAAAATAAAGATGCAATATGAGGATGACCCCAACAGTCACTCAACTGAGTGAACTTATGAATGAGCATTGTACTATATCTCAGAATCCATGTAGTTCTTGTGCGTGTGTGATAGAATCGTGCCCTAGGAATCCCTTTTGCAAGTACATGTGATAACATGCGATAGATAGATTTACCAAAGTAAATAGATGTGTGGATAAAAAACCCTTCTTATGAAGTTTATGCATAAATTACAGTGCCTTGTCCCTGTAGACAAAAATCACACGCATATTAGTATTTTACTATACCGCTAAATATGTTGTTATATGTATGGATCTTGAGTAAGAAAAAAATTCACTGATGACAAACTCTCTAATCAATCTTCTTGATTTTGGTTATTTCTATTATCTCTCTCTCTCTCACACATCTGTCACTTGTTCTTACCTAATTCTGTCATGTCACAGTATCCCCTGTCCGTTGTTCTCACATTTGTTGCTAGCATTCAGAAACCAACGACCATCTAACAGCTAGCTAGCGCCCAGGTGCTCCTGTCCACTTTGTTCTTGTTCACATTTTTGACATTTTTGGTCAGCCTTTTCAATTTTATTACTCCTATCCCGAGGTCCTAATTGACATATCGTGTCACCAGTGTTGAAATTTAAACAAGATATCCCTATATATACACATAACATACATACCATTATATGCACAAGCAATTCTAAAGGGAAAGTAATGCATTTTTTTTGTCTTGTTTGTGTTATGCAACGAGATATATACTCGAGGTAGTTCTATGGGGGTAGGAATTTGTCTATATTGCTGGTATTAGGATGGAGGAGGAGTAGGATGTTTTAGACTATGCTAAGCTGCAACACATTACTATATTAGGGGAGGTACCCCATAATATGCACTTGATGACTGCATTATGTGAGAGATAATGTGTAGATACTTGTACATTTTTTATTTCCCATATGCAAGATGACAATGAGATTAGAGGATGCATATAGGATCCTTCAATTACTAGTTACAGGGGAGAGGATATAAGAGATGACCCCAAGAGATACACGGAGGCAACATAGGGATATGAGACAATATTTTGGAGGGATGGGTACATATAGAGTCATTTATCATGTTGGATGACATTGTTAGATCAGGTTCTCCATGGCTGCGGAAGTTTATTGTGGTGATATTAGCGTCAAGTATGGTAGTGGATGGAGATGGGGTGTTAATTTATTATATGATGTATGATATTTTCCACAACATTGAGGAGCATGGAACTTGATATGCATAGAGTTGATGTACATGTATTAGCACACTTGTATAGGGATTTGTACCCATTCACACAGAAGGACCATGCTGGTAGGATAGGTGCTACTAATTTATTGCATGTGTGGGAATATGAGCACATAGCTATAACATGACCATTGGGTGGGCGGAGGGAAAATTGGGGTGGTCAAGAGATCTTTGTATCCCGATGGATGGGCCTGAGGTGTTGTTGATATGATACTATGACTTATAGGGCCATGTTGGAAAGGATAGGGCCTAAAGTTCTTATTTGAAGACAATATAGGGACTATGGAGAGTGGGTAGAGGATGCTACAGAGTTACAGTGTATCCGACATATCATGTGGCTAGAGGATAAGTTCCTAGGTGTCACAAAGTTATTTCAGTGGGAGTTAGTGTCTATACAGTTTGGCCTTATATAGGAAATGCCTCCAGATTCATATATATGGTATAGATTAGTACAAGAATTGAGGAGAGTAAAAGTTAGGTTGAGGCCAAATAGGGGTCAATTACAATTTTTTGGAGCTGAAGAGAGAGAACCATATAGCAGTGGGTAGAGTTGATGACGTAGGGTGTACCCCGTCTTACAATGTATGGTGTGTGGAGTATCGATGGATTCTATTATATCCCATTGTAGTAGATACAGTTAGAGGGAATTTAGGTGGATTGATAGGGGGTAGAGAGGCAATGAGGGGACATATAGCTTCCCTCAAGGAGGATTTCGTAGTGGTAGAAATTACATAACGTTAGTAGAATTAATTATACAGATTATGATTTGATAGATGTCGAAATTGATGTGTGATGAATGTGTACTAATGGATATTGTATGATTTTTAGTGATGAGTATTGATGATTCATCGTAGATATGTCGATCCACATGTTTACGTGTAATGTGTCCCTAGAAGTGTTAGGAATAGGAGATTGGGTAGAATTATTCAGTCATACTACTGGTGAGAATGCTTATTTGTTTGATCCAGGGGCTAGGGCAGCCACTACATGCATTATTTTGTAGTTTGAGTGCGATGAGCTGAGGAAAGTGTTGACACAAGCATGGGAGCTAGCTGGAGATGGGGCCTCACACTGAAGATGTTTAAGATATACGTGGAGCTCCATAGTTGATATGTAGAGGCCATGGATGAGGAAACATACTTACGAGTGAGATTAGAGAAGTAGCGATCGCGAGTGTAGAAACAGAGATCGAGTGGGGTTGTTCTTAGTTCTAGGGTAGTTATAGCCTCTAATAGTGAGGAGGATGTATGATGTATATAGAGTGCTTGGACCCTAGATTATTGTATAATAGTAAGTATATATATATATATAATATTTTTATTGATGGTGTGGCCTTTGAGTTATATTGAGTTACTTATGTGATGTATTTTGATGTGTTAAAAATAATAGTGTAGATGTCAAAATGATGTTAGAAATATGATACTAGATAGGAAAATATAGATAGGCATGTATGTGAAATATGAATTTGATTTTTGATAAAGATAAAAAATAAATATATGATCACATGCTAATAATCATACTAGTATAGGATAAACATGAAATTGTATAGTATGAAATGAGTATATGAACTCTAACAAGAGAGAAGGTGACAAATATGCATAAGTGACTCGATGGATGAGATATCTCAAGGATATGTCCAATAAGATAAATCCAAAGTGATCGCAACATCACTAGAAGAATGTGAGCCTAAGATTTACGAGTGCTTCTCCTTTGGGCCCCACTATGAGGAATGAATAATAAGTGAGGAAGATGACTCATGCATAGTCATAGAATTGACAAATTGAATTGGGGAGGATGAGGGGTATTAAAATTTATAGAAGCCAACATGTGGCGTCGTGTCACGGGATAATGGGATTTATCAACATGGCATTCATGATAGGAAATGACGCCTCTATCCTCAAACAACTGAAGACGATCATGAAGAGCATATAAATCATTGTCACGCTGACCATTGATCATATGGAAATTAAAAAATGACTAGTTACAATTGTGTCATAACCGATGAGGAGGATGATGCTCATTGGAAGGTAAAAAAATCAACTTCTCATCAAGCAAGGTGTGTAAAATAGTATGTGTCCTAGCATAAGGTGGAAAGTATAATGGTTTACACTTAGGAACTAGAGTGAAATGAGGTGGAGGATTACACAAGGGTGGAGAATGTGCATGAGTATATTTAGGAGGATATGGTGATGATGATGGAGGTGTAATGGGTGGAAGAGAAGAATAATAAGTGCTATGGGGAGTAGGAATAAAAGACCTAGAAACATGTACTAAAATATGATCATTAAGTAATTCTTTTTCTAATGCCATAACTTTGAAGCAAAGAAGAGTAAAAGATTCACATGTATCATATAAAAAAAATTCTTTCAAAGGATGAATTAAGCCATGGAAAATTATATATTACATTTCTAGATAAATAGGTTGAAAAATTAAATGATACATGCAAGACTCTACAACATAAAAATAATAATAATGAATTGGTTCTTCTTTTCTTCCTTGATGTAAGAAGGTAAAATTCAATTAACTTAATGACCAGTATTAGACATACAGCGTATAAGAAAATGCATCGTCCTATATCCAGATAATTACTAATAGACCCCTAGGAATTGTTGAAACCATGAGAAGCCCTATCCGTAAGAATACTAAGAAAATATTGAGTAAATATCTATCCTTAAAAAGGAAGCCCTAGTTAATTGAAAATACTGAAGATGCAAATAAGGATTACATGTTCCATAAAAAAGTGAAACAATAGGCCTAGTAAAACCATTAGGGAAGGTTGAATTGTAAATATTCCTAGGAATGATATTTCCATGAAGGAAAATTTTATCCAATTTTTCCCCTTGGGAAAAATTGGACAACAAACTTTGCCGTAGTGGACAAGGAAGAGTTATTCATTCCCATGGAGGCTTACATTTTGGAGTTGGGAAAATAAAGTTAGAATAAGCTGAGAAAATTGCAGAGAATTTTAGGAAAAGAAGAAGCTCTGAAGTCCAATTTTCTAACTTCGAAGGTGGAGCGTTTCAGAATTTCAAAGATTTAGGTGGGCAAAGAGGGATCAAAAAAGTCCAAAATCCCAAAGTCTGAAAGTCTGAAAGTTCAAAAATTCATAATTTTGGGTTTCAAAGGTTTCGGTGGCCAATCGGGAAAAAATGAGGGAAAAGTTCTGAAATCCTGAAGTCCGAAAGTCTAAAATTTCAGACTTTCAGGTTTCAGAGATATTGGTGAGGAAAAGATTTCCGAAACCAAGAGTTTTAAAATTATGAAAGTTTGAATTTTTAGAATTTCATATTTCAGACTTTCGTAACTCTCAAGGTGCTCAAGCGGATGAACAATGTCGTGGGTCCGAAGTCAAAATGTCCAAAATTTTGAATTCTGAAAGTCTGAAATTTCAAACTTTTGGATTTCAGAGTTTCGGAACTCTCAAGAAAATTTGGTGGATGACCAGTGTTTCAATCTCCGAAATGGAAATGTTTGAATGTCTAAATTTCGGGATATTGGAGGTTGCATGCATTTCATACTTTGAAAAAGGACAGACCCAACCACCCGCCATTTTTGCAGAATGACAACTTGACATTTTGATGGCCATACATTTCGATTGGGAGCTTAGATTTGCACAAGAAAGGACTTTTTGAAAAGTTTATAGTCTCCTCTACGCAACTACAACCTAATTTATTCAAAATTAAGAAATACAATCTCTCATTTTTAAGGGTGTTAAGCTTCTCAACTACCATAATAATGAAGGTATGGGATTCCTTTCTTTTGCAACAAGGAAGAGTACATGGAGGCATGGGTTTTGTAGTGGAAACCATAATTTTTTGTCGTTGAATTCAATAAATTTTAGGGTGGCTGGAGTAAGAATTCAAATTCTTATCTCTCTCCTTCTCTCATTCTTCCTATATATTGTAAGGAGGGGCATTTTTCAAAATGTTGAACAATTTTGGTTTACACCCTCCCTTCTTCTCTTTTTCTGTAAGTGGATTTTGTGAGTTCAAACCTCCCATTCAAGCTGTATGCAAGTTTTGTGCTCTTGGCCATTGTAATGGACTATATCAAATTTGGACAATAAAATACTCTTAGACAATCTCAACCGCTCTTATGTTCTTGCATCTCCCTGATCCCTTCATTGCAATCTTTGGTTATATTGTGCAGGTGGTTGGGTTCCATTTTTATGGTTTTTGTTTAAATGGAAAAGAACATGTTCAACATTCCTTTGGTGCATACCTTTGTTATTAGGTTTATTTTATTGATCTTCTTCACCTATCTTTGACAGTTAGAGTAGATTTTGGTGATCCTCTACAATTTGATGTGTTGCATTTCATAGAGGAATAATGAAATCAACCTTCATTTGGAGAGATTTCCCAATTGCAAAGTCCCACACTTTGGGAAAATCTCCATGTTATGCAATCACACTGAGAGTTTCAACCCATTGATTTGCAGACATTCAGGGGTGTTGTGAATATGCATCAACACAACCTCAATGTATCGGGCTCATGGTTAGGCCTTCCGAGATCCATCCCCAAGCTCATTATCTTGGCAACCAAATTCCTTGGCTTCATCATAACTTTCCCATATCTACCATGGTCGAGCTCATTCGTCTGAGCCTTTACATAAGGTACTTCACATTCGTTCTGCTACGAGCTCGTCCCACATTACACACTGAATTTCATAGCCATTTCCATGTCGAGTGAGCTCCAACTCTCTTCTGTAATGTTGATCCCCTCTCATTATCGAGCTAGCTTCTGTATCGAGCTCCCTACTCTACAGGTAGAAGATATGTGAGAAAACATTTTCATAATATTTTATTTTAGTTAGATAATATTTTCATTCTAATAATACAACTCTTTCCATATTTTGTGGAGCTCAAAGATGTTTTGTGATAGATTAGAATATAGGAGTGGGATATGATAAAATATCAATTGTTGATATTTTGATGGTACCTAAATAAAGCGTTGGTTGGAAGCATGAAATTATAAATGCAACCTTCTACACAGAACTATGTAAATTTTTCATTATTTTGATTTATCAAAACTGAAATTTGTAAGATTTAGTTTTGTTTATTAGTTTTAATTAAAGTCTTCTTTTGAGGAATGAGCAAAGGCCCACTCATTCAAAATAAGAGGAAAAATGTGTTTGTATGTTTATATTAATAATTTATTTTCCCTATAAGTATGTTTTGTGCTTTTCAATTATCACAAGTGTGATTTAATTTTCTTATAAGTGTTACGTAGAAAATACTTTTTGTAAAGATTTCTCTCCTTTATTGCATATTGCCTTTAGAACCCAACCCTGTATTGACAAAAATTAAATGACGAGGACAACAAAAAAACTCATCATCTAGGACCCTTCACTTTCTTCTACTTTTTGACCCTTGGCCTTTCTTGATGGACCAAATCATGCTTGATTTAAAACAATACATTCAACAAAGTACAAAGACATTCACATATTTAAGAAAATTCAAAAACTTTCAAAACACTTCAAAAATTCAAAACCAAGATCTTGTAGTTTTATTAGTTGATACATAAGTTCTAACATTATTATTTATCATGTTATTAAAATTTACGTATCTATTCTAAACGCATGCCTTTGACAATCTACATGAGTTTATATGTAGGGCATATAGGTTGTACATTATCATGGATAAATACATACATTCTGACTATACTTAGTCATCTTATGGGAGAATTTGTTCCACATTAGGGGCATGCTTACTCTTTGGGAATCTATAATAATTTTTCAAGTCATACCTTTCATGTTATTTGATTGATAGTAAATAAATACCTAGATTACTTACACATGTTTATCTCTTACTTATCCATTTGACATATGCTTTATTATGGAAAAAACATTGTGATTTTACTTGATGATGACATTGTTTTCTATATTCTTACCAATTCATTATTACTGATAATGATATTTTTATCAATAATTTATTACTTATTTAAAATATGCACCACACCTCTTAATTTCTTATGTGATTAAAATGTTCTTATTTTTTTGTAGTAGTTGTATCTTAAGCTATCATGTCATCAAGTTTTTGGCTTGACAATTTTTATCATGTTGGTCTTGGTTATGTCATAGGTTATCATGTCATGTATCCATGTTCTAGATGATATTATTTTCTTTCAAGTCATGTTTAGGGGAAAGGACCCCATACCCATATATGAATTGAAACATGTACATTTAGTTTCACCATAGGTTGCTAAAAAAAGTACCAATAGTTCACTTTTTATTAATGAAAATTTTAAAGATCCAATAACAGTGTGACACATAGGGAACTCTGTCATTGCCAAACCATCTTTCGAATTTTGATACTCATTTATTTAAAAAAATAATTTCAAAATATGCTTTCCCTCAAATAAACACTAAAATGAAAAATTATAGTGGGGTATTGTCATGTTAAAGTCTATTTCCAACACAATGTCATCAAGTGCACTGACACATCACTTAGGAAAAGCCTAAATGCTCACCCAAAGTGAAAATAACTCTACCATGTCCTTCCTTGTGTTAGACTGCCAAAATGCATTCTACATTCAATGTCATCCATACAGCAAATATCCCCATGAAGAATATTCTAGTGTAATATGTGTAGAAACAATAGATCATTAACCAAAAGAGAGATCTAGATTCATTATCATCATGATGCATTTCAATTTACATAAACAACAACACGATCATTTTCTTATAAATACTCATACGTGCATTCCCGAACATACATAACAAACATCTATGGTAATCATGAGGTTACATATAAAAAACCTGTATTTTATATAGGCGCCACATACATATACAAAGGGTGGGAGCTTGTACCTCACCACTTTACATGATTTTATCTAAAATTATACTACTCTTATACATATCTTCCATGCCTTCTTAACTTTCACTTTCCTATATTTAGGCCCCAACTTGTGGTTCTCCAAAAGCGGCCTAATTCCTTCTAGAAGATCTATCCTTGTTTATGTGCTATAAATAGTCATGCTTTAATCCTATTGCATGTTATAAATATCTCTACATGTATTTACTATTCTTATTTCTTCATGTGCTTTATCCTATTCTGGTCATTCTTTATCCATGATTTTGTCTATTTTTAGCGTGCCTTGACAATCATGTCAACCTATGCTTTTTCCTATTTTTAGTCTGTCCTGGAAATCAAACTATCTCCTGATTCTATTGTTCCTATGCATGAACCTTTGCACATGGTTATTCATACTTCCCCACACACCTTCACACAATGCCTTAAATTTTGGAAATTCTTCTTTTCATTCTTTTGTGTGCACTCTCTTGCGCATACTCAACTTTCACGCATGTCTCATATTTAGACAGTTCTTCGGCCCAACATTACCCCACACTAGGTATAATGTCCATCCACTCACCAATCAAGAACTAAGAATAGAAAAATACGAATCAGGTTAATAGATAATCTGGAAATTCCCATCCCCAAAAGAATCAAGGCCCCCCCATAAGAATATCTGGCAGAATATTTCTTCCTTTCTCCACGTAATAAAAAATAGGCCTAAATGGTATCCTGCAAGCTTGATGCAGCGCATCATCATGAATTAATCTAAGTCCTATTATGATTCAACTTTTGGGGTTTATGTGGTTTATTTTGATGGGTCTTTAGAAGTCTACGAGTCATTTAGGAGTTGTTATTTGGGTCTAAAAAAAGTTCAAAAATTCAAATTTTGGTAGTTTCCTCCCGTTTTGAGCAATTTGAATTTTTTGACTTGTAAGGTAATTTTGGATTTCTCGCTTAGAGTAAGGGTATTATAAGTGATTTTAAGCATGTTTAAGGTTTTTGTAGTCCTTAGGAGTCTTTGGAGACTCTTCATGATGTTTGTTTGGTCATATAGCTTTAAAAAACCCACCTAGCTCCTCTACTTAAAATGGTAACCTCCATATAACCATTTCATGTGACCATAAGTGTTATTTATTGGGAAAATTTGAGAAAAGGATGTATAAACACTAGATTTGTAACTTTTTTTCCGTTATTATCATTCAAATGAAGGAACATTGGTTTTAGAGCTCCAAGAAGTTGTGAAGAGAGGACTTTGTTTTTCCCTCCTTTTTGAGCAATTTGAATTTTGAACTTGTTAGAGCTAATTTTGGATTTCTTGCTTAGAGTAAGGGTCTTATATGTGATTTAAAGCAATTTTAAGGTTGTTTTAGTCCTTAGGAGTCTTTGGAGACTCTTCATGATGTTTTTTTGGTCATATAGCTTTCAAAAACCCACCTAGCTCCTCTACTTAAAATGGTAACCTCCATATAACCTTTTCATGTGACCATAAGTGTCATTTATTGGGAAAATTTGAGAAAAGGAGATATAAGCACTAGAGTTGTAAATTGTTTTCCGTTATTATCATTCAAATGAAGGAACATTGGTTTTAGGGCTCCAAGAAGTTGTGAAGAGAGGACTTTGTTTACAAACAATAAAGTGGATATTGTTCAAATATGTGCAAGAGGATTTATTGAATACTTAGCCCTTATTTTCATGTGAAGGAGGAATTATGCATTTGGTGAGATATAATTTTTTCATTGTATTGTTGATTTAAAGGGTATTAATTTTATTTTTTGTGATTATTGCTTTGATAAGGAAGAACTTGCTATAGTAGACTATGTCTCAGTCTAGACACTATAAGTTTCATACAGTGAAGGATTAATTTGATCACAGTGAAGGATATGTGCCTAAGGAGAAGAATTAAGGTAAGCCCTTAGAAATTTTAGATATCCTGAAGTAGGAAGAAAACATTAATACTTCATTTCAAACCCTCAACTATAGGTGATACCCTATTTTGAAAGGGAAGAGCAGTTGAAACTTTGAGCATTTTCATAGTTGAACATTGCATGAGAGCTTACTATTAGGTTAATAATTTCCTAAAGGTTTGCATAGAACTATTAAATGTGGTTAGAAGCATTAAAACCAACTACAGAGAAAATTGTAAGGAAAACACCATTCTCGGGCTTAATGTAAAACAAAGATTTGAAGGCCTTAAACCTAGTTCCAAGGTGAAAAACTTATAGAAAATCATCCCCACAGAGTCCTAAGAAAGATTTGAGAATAAGTTTTCATTGATAAGCCCTCAGTGGCTAAGAAACTCATACAATTATCATGCATTCATGTAGGTGCACCTTAGAGACCTAATAGAGGTTTGAAAAACTGAAATTTGAAGGACTTTTTAAAAAGAAAGGTATATTAATTTTTTGTACAGTGAAACTTGGCCCAAATGGGTACTCAAAATAGTAAATGGTTTTTATTTTGAGGTTTTTTATCAAAATATATACTTGAATTTGACATTAAGTAGGGCTACTAGAAGGGTATTATGCCTGAGAGAGAGAGAGAGAGAGAGATAGATCGGAGCGAAGAGAGAGTAGATAGAGATAGCTCTATCGAGATAGATACGCAAGACGCTAAGAGAGGCGCGAGAGCGAGAGAGAGAAGCGAGAGCTCTCTCTCCTTCTCTCTCGCTCTCGATCGTATATCGCTCACATCGCTATCATCGTCGCTCTCTCTCTCTCTCTCTCTCATCTCTCGTATCGCTCTCTGCATCCTCCTCTCTCTCTCTCTCTGCTCTCTCTCTCTCTCTCCTCTCTGCCCTCTCTCTCTCTCTCTCCTCTATCTCTCTCCTCTCTCTCTCTCTCTTCTTCTTCTCACTCTGCTCTCTCGCTGTACCTTTAACTTCTCTCTTACCTGCATCAGTTTGCCGTGTGCTGCGGGGTGGTGGTGACCGGGGGTAGTGATGGCATTTCGCTTCGTGAGACTCGTCTCTTACGGTTTCTCTGCACAGTTTCTATTAAGGAGCCTGCTGGCTCGGTCTGGGTGGATCTTCGGCAGCCTCTTGCCGGTAATGGTCCTTGTCGTTGGTGCTCCTTTGTCTTGCTGTCTTTTCTTTCTGAACGTCGGTGCTCTGAACTTCGTTTCTTTATGTGTCTTTTCTCTGCGTAGGTGTCTTCTCTCTCTCTCCTCCTCTCTTCTCTCTCTCCTCTCCTCTGCTTTCTCTCTCCTTCTGTCTCTCTCCTCTCTCTCTCTACTCTCTCTCTCTCTCTCTCTCTCTCTCTCTCTCTCTTCTCTCTCTCTCTCTTCTCTCCTCTCTCTCTCTCTCTCTCTCTCTCTTCTCTCTCTCTCTCTCTCTCTCTCTCTCTCCTCTCTCTTCTTCTCTCCTCGCTCTCTCTCCTTCTCCTCTCTCCTCCCCTCTCTTCTCCGCCTCGATCTCCTCTCTTCTCTCTTCCTCTCTCTCTCTCTCTCTCTCTCGCCTCTCTCTCTCTCTTTCTCGGTTGGTAAGACCCAGCTGGGAACATAATTTCTCCCTCTAGGACTCTAATCTCCTCTACGGTCTCTCTCTCCCTCTTACTTCTCTTCTCTCTTCTCTCTCTCTCTCTCTCTCTCTCTACTCTCTCTCTCTCTCTCTCTCCCTCTTCTCCTCTCTCTCTATCTTCTCTCTCTCTCCTCTTTCTACGAGATTCTTGTCCTTAAGATTTTAACCCCTTAAATTTGCTTGCATTAAGAGTTAAACCCTTAAATTTACCCCACACCTTGAGGAGCCAAATCGGTTCCCAGGTGTGGTTTTACTCTTCCTCAGATGTTTGTAGATGACTCCAATTATGATCTCACCAAGAGCATTATTCTTAACAAGCTTAAGGGGCAATTTTTGCAAAAGGAGGTCAAATTTTCAATTTCTTATGATTTCAACTAACTAGATGATTGATTTGGTATGATACAAGACTAATAAACCTTTCTCAAGCATTGAAAAAGATAAATAGGGTGTTTAGGGTAACATTTACATCTCTATAATATTTCTTGTCTTGAGAAAAAGTGTCATTTTGCAAGCTCTAAGGGAAAATTTTAGTTGTTTTAATAAACTAACTTGTTTGTGTGAGTATTTGTGTGATATGCTCTGCATCATAGTTTCAGGAATACTAGGCTTATGTAATTTTCCAGTCCTTTCCATTCATCAAGCTTGGTATCTGACCTTCTTGGTAAGATTCAACAATATTTGGTATTCCATCTAGGGTTAATCCACCAAATTTCTCCTGTAGCTCTTTCAAAACAATTTCCCATTAAGATGGCATGCTTTCCAGGACATCTCCCCCTCTCATCACCATAGCCTATAATTCACCTAATCTTACCTCTACTTTTTTGTGCTTCTCCTTAATGTTCTTATTCATGTTCTCTAACTCCTACATTGTGTACAATGAGGCATAAAGGTGACTCATTTCAACTTCATCTTATACAAGGCTTGCATTTATAATTGAGGTATCCTTAAACTAGATGAAGATATTTTCTTCCTTCTGTGTAACTACCTTTACCTCGGTTCTAATATATCCAAACTCATTTATTCTTTTATCAAATTTCTCTTGGTTTGCACATGCCATTTCCTCCACCATTGGCTCTTGTCCTATGTTCACCCTTATTGGCAACAAATTAATTAATTCCTCTAGGGTTTCAATCTCCCTACTTTTATTCATATCTGCTTCTAAATCTACATCCGGACAAGAATTCACAATCCATGTGATTATTTCTTTCACTTTTGTATTTATAGCAGTCAGTTGGGTTTTGTTCATATTTAATTTTATATCCATCTTCTTAATTTTCTAGCTTACATCCTTAAAATTATCATGTGTGGTGCACAGTACCGCTCCTTTATCAATGTTCCTCTATGCCATTTCATTTGCAATATTTATTAGTGCATTGTTGGCCTATACACTTGATAATTGGGTAAAATCCAAGATTGGGAGAGTATTTAAAGGGTCCCTCCTCCCTTGTAACTCATTTATGACATCCCATTTAAGATTGAATTTAGTATCCTCCGTGTGTTTTTGTATAGCAAATGACAATATCTTGTGCATCCTTGGATGGGCTTGTGATTTATCAAACATTTCCCATCCATATAGCTCATCCGCATCTAGGGGGCTCTAGAATCTCACCCTTATAAAAAAAATTGGGTCATCAATATATGTCATGTGCCTTTTGGGAGGTGATATATTCCTCATCCACTTTATTCTAGCTGATGAATTCAGGCCTGGTCTCACCGCGTGCTAATCCTATGCCAACTCTCTCTTTCACATTGTATTGCGTGGGACCGGTGTCACACTCCTTCTTACATTAGTCTACTTCCTCATACTTGGCCCTGATCTTAATGTTCCTACTCATCTTGCTCCTCCTCCTACTTGGCATGCATGAGATATTCTTTGGCTTGTCCTCCACAATTTGTATCATGGGATATCTCTTTCCTTATTCAGATCTCTCACCCATCCTAAAAGTTTTTTTGAATGTTTGTTCTTCAATCTTTCACTCTTCTTCCTTATGTACTTGGTTTTCATGTAGTTTAAATTGGTCTTACTTGAGGTATTATTAGAGGGGCACGTGATGAATCTTATTTTTCCATCCACCTCCTTTTTCTAAACCTATGATCCATCTGACTCTCTGGATCTTCTTCTTCTTATTTCTCATCCTTTTTTTGTAGGAATGGCTCTCTCTTTCATTGTATTATTGGTTTCCTTGTTGTCATTCTCTTTGGTGGTGTCGTATGATTGGTTTCGCACACTTCAACCTTTCCATATTTCATCTTGGTAATTAAATAGACATACATTTTGCATGCCTCCTTCCCTACCACCAATATTATGATGGGATGGAGATTCATCCCATCCAAATCCATAGTTTCCACGTAGGACTAATTAGTCTCATACCCATAGGTTTTCTGTAGAGTATGATACTTTACGTCTACCTTGTCCGTATTAAATTTAATTGGTTATGTATCCTTTATCCTATTGAAAACACTCTTGAAGTACATAGCGATGAAATCAAATGGAATTTTTCACTAAAGAACGTGATTCTCTTCATTTAGTACTACAAACCTTCCAAGGTAGAAGTGTTGCATGACCGCAAATGCATCCTATCCATCTAACTCTATGGGAAACTCTTTGGTTACATGCCATTTATATTCAAAATCATCGTGCAACCTCTTGTACCACTTGTCTAATCATTCCTTATTAAAATTGGTGATTATGCCATCACAAGTATACTTTGAAAATATCTTTTCCGATGATCATTTCTCCAGAGGGTTCTCCCATTCTTTTCCTTCTTAACCATATGGTACTCCAATTTCCTATAGAAAAATTAGAAGTAATATTGAGCCCCATGTTCTCTTCTCTCCCTTATCATGTTGCAATTTTTATTATTCCACAATGCTCTCAGTGATGAATAATTCAATGGTATACTTGGTCTCATGCATCATCTTATGCATTGTGTAAGAATTTATCATTGACCTTAGACCATCTCTCTGAGGAACCTAACTTGTAACTCACCAAGCACACAATTGCTCTAATTCTAGATTCTATGATGTTTTTGACATTAAATTTTTGGATTCCCCTCTAGTAATGTAGCTTGGTGGTTATTTCTTCCATTGTAGCATCATTGCGCAAGTCTAACACAATGTCCTCGCCATTATCACACAACTTAGTCACCCTACCAATGAATTACACAGTGATGTGTATCCTCTTTCTTAGGAAGTGGAAATAGTCTTCATGGACTTGTGACATCAACCATTTACATAAGCATGTAGGATTTATAAAAAATTGTAGTTGACACAATTGCAGGACTCCAACACCCACCAAGGTCTTGTACACTCTTGTCATCCTATACACTATTTGTTCTTTCTTCAGTCAGCTAGATTTTCTCCCTTAGGACATTATTTCTTGATATCAGTTTCATTCCCTAGTGCAAGGTGGTTGTACTCAATGATCTTGTACTTTCACAATCACGATGATTTCCGTGGATTTCCTGATGATTACCTCCTATGGGTACTAAATTTTTGAGAACCAATCATCTGGGCAGTGTCCTTCATGGTTCTTCTTACCCTTGGGTTCCTTCTTTACCTGGTGCCATCTATTACTCATGCAAATATTACATCATTATAAATTGTAAAATCTAGAGATTTGTGTGCCCTAGATTCAAAAACTTTTACCAGTCAATCTCAATTCTCCCTAGTTGGTTCTCCTGGTTTTATCCTTGGTTACTTAATTCACATTTGATTCTAGACTTTCCTTGATCCTTGCTCCTTCAACCCTCATTCCCTAACTCTTTGCAATTCTTCTCTTTTTCGACTAACCTTACAATCACTAGAAATTATTATCACACTTTTTCAAACTAGCACTTCTATTACACTTCCACTCTGCTACTTTGATATGTGGAATCCAACTCCACCAACACAAGGATATGCATAGTGTCTTCACAGTGATTTTTTGTTTCTTTTGTCACATTTGATTACAAGTTTTCATTGGTTCTGATAGAACTTTGAATTCTCCCAAGTTCTCAAATTTCATAGGTGAATTATAAGTATCATTCATCGCTTATTTTATAGGTTTCCATAGATTTTCCATGTTTTGAGAATGTGGTATGGTTGTAGGTGGAACTTTCCTGCCAAATTTTTCTAATGTTTCCCACTCTTTTTTATCCAACCCTGGGTATCTTACAAGTTCCTCTTCCACGCATGTGGCATGCATAACCTTCTTGCGTGCACAACTACTCTCATCAAGCTACATAATATCTTGTGCGTGCCCTTCCTACGCCTTGTGTAACTACTCTTCCCATTATGCATGTCCTTGTGTCGCACACCCTTCCAACAATAAACCTTTCCCTCCTCTGCACTATATACCAAGTTTTTTTTCTTCTTGCACGTTACCTACCTCGTATTATTTTACATGCCATTTCACATGTTATTTCCACCAAGTATTATTATTACACCACTTGAGCAAGATAGTTTGATACACCAAATCTAGTATAATATGCCACTTGAACTTTCCACCATTGAGTTTATACCAGTGTGCACCTTCTATAATCCACTAATAGGTACATGTGCACCCTACTCATGGACATGCCTTTACCTATTACCACCCCACACTATAACTATGCACGTAGTCCTCTTACACATCCTTATTCTAAAAAATACATCATTTCCCATGTGTGAACATGAGCTTATTACAAAATAAAATAATAAAATAGTAATGGAAATCTAATATAAATGGCAATACTTATCTTTTTTCATACTCTAAGGTAAAGTAAATTTATTTATAGAAGGGATTCAACCTAATTCCATTAAAGTAACTAGATAACATATCGTGCCATCAAGATGCCTTTCACCTAACATGTCGCCTAATTTCATAATATTGGTTACTTTAAATCATCCCAACGAATGAAACTCTTAACTTTCCCTAGGTGGCACTGTAAACTTTGAATCATAGAGGAAGCACTAATCCCTCCAACTACAAAATACCTTATTCCTAATGTGTCATTTCATGCACAGGAAGCCTTCTAGCTTTATTTCTTTGTACTTCTAGCTCCATCATGTAATTGTGCACAGTTCATCTAATTACATCAGCATTATCAATGTGCTACTTCTAATTACATGTTCATAAGCAAGTCTTGTTACATGTTTAATTTGTATGGAAGGTAACATCTACTTCAATTGGTAATATAGCTTATTGATCCAAAAACCAACTAAAAAGGTGTTTCCCAATTCATCCTCTTATATGTAGTCCTTTATATACCCATAGTACAATTGACACTTTGTCATCCAAGTCCTTTCTTCCCACATCATAATTTTTGGTCAAGCTATGGATCAAGATTTTATTGAATGATTATGACCATTCCATTTTCCTATGGGTGATAGGGGGTCATCTTTTGATGAGCTATCATGAACTCTGCTAACAATATTTTGATGGTCTCATTAAGGAAATGATTTCCCCTGTCACTTGTAAGGCGCAATGGGCAGTCATATCTATGCTAATAATGTTTTCACATAGAGAAATCGTCAGACTATAGTGGTATGTACGATACTTGTGTAGGCATAACTTATATCCACCTCGTTTCAAATAATTTGTGTGAGTAATGATGTATCATGAATGATTTTTTTACACATAGAGTGTTACAATAGGTTCAATAAAGTCCTATATCCCATTTTTTGAATGGTTCAGCAGATTTTATTAGGTGCAAAAAGTGGCATTTCATATTTTTGTCATGTCTTATCCAATCCTTTGGTAATGGATCAAAGATCCTTGAAAAACTCCTTTGTATCCTTGTATAAGTGTTTCCCACCATACTCTCTTCAAGGATTATCTTGCACATGGTAGTTTCTCCAGGATGATGGCCTCCAAAAATTCCATCATGCACCTCTTCCATCATTTCCTTCTCTTTTATGTTTTAGGATGCACATATTTATTATACCTCATCATTGTCCCATCTTATAGAGGTATATTCACTACTAGACTAACTAATAAGGTGTAGCACGTATAGCGTACGGACAATTGCTTCTTCTCCATGGTTTTCATTCCTTGTGGTACAATCCATGTGTGCACAAACACTACAATATCCTCAAAATCTATTGGCACACAATGCAACCTGAAAAATTATGTCTCTGACAATGTATTTTCTATATTGTGTATGTATTTTACAAAATTGATGTTTGAAAGATGGTATGGTCCCATGTTACTTTTACGAGACTTCACAATCACCAAAAAATCAAATTCCTAGAACAAAATAATCCATCTACATATGTGACCTTGTAATACTAGCTTATTGACCAAATACTGAAAATCCATATGATTAATGTAAACTATAAATGGAGTTTCTAAATAAAATTCTTAAATTTGTGAAGTGTGTACACCATCGAAAATGCTTCACACTCTGTAGTTGTGTAATTCTGTTGGACATGTGTTAACTTCATGATTACAAATTTAATAGGATAATTAGTGTTTCCTCCTCTAAGATGGGATAACAACACTCCAATTGCACTACCTCATGCATCCACATGTACATGGAAATCTAAAATTTATGAAGGAAAACATAAAATATGTGCATTAGTTAATCTTTCCTTTAATGTCTTAAATGCCTACTATTTCACATCTTTCTAATAAAATTTTTCCTTCATCTTCAACAACTCTTCTAGTGGAAAAATGATCTTGGCATATCCCTTGATGAATTTCTTATAGTATCTTACATGCCCAAGAAATCTGTGCACCTCACTTTTGTTAGTGGGTTCTTCTAACCCTAGTATTATTACAATTTTAGCCAGATCAACTAGAAGACCTTCCTTACCAAGGATGTGCCCCAACAAGTTGCAAAATGATGTCGCAAAGATGTACTCATTGATATTTAGAGATATACTTAGTTTCTTACATCTTTCAAACATCGGTCATAAGAAGTCAAAATGGTATTTTACTAAGCCATATAATATCCAATCATCCAAATATACTTAAAGAAAATTATGAATGAAGTCCTGAAATGCTTGCACTACAATGATTAAAAATATTGTTGGCACATTCTTCAAACCAAAAGGCATGACTGTATATGCAAAATAACCACAATGTTGCAAAAATAGTATTTTATTGATCCTTACGTGTAATCCTAACTTGATGGTAACCAGAGAAACCATATGTGAATGAATATATATTATGCCCAACTACTCCCTCAAGGATTTCTTCACTAAATGGTGTAGGGAATGGATAAATCACACAAGATGCATTTAACACTTGGTAATCCACACATATATTTTTCCTTCTATCCTTATTGATTATTATGACCATGAGATTAATCTGATCTGAGTCCTCAATTGGCTCAATGATACCTGCTTCTAAATTCTTGTCAATTTCATCCTTTACTTAGATACATAAGTTTGGATTCATCATGTATGGCCACTTGCAAAATTGCCACGTGAACTCCTTTAACTTGATCTTCATCTCCCCTAATGAATGATGAAAACCATTTAACTCATGCTATCCCATAGGGAAGAGACCCTGGAATTTGCATAATAGTCCAATGAATTTTACAACTTTGGCCTCTGACCAATAATACTCAATAATTATCTCCTTTGGCGTACCATCTATTCCAATATTTTCCTTCTTAGTTTTCAACGGAAAATGATATGCGTGTGCTTGTTCATCTACTATATCTAGTACCTCACTCTCTCCCTCTTTACATTCAGGTCATCAACCTCTTCATCATTAATCAGATACACCAACTTTCTTTTCTCCTTGTCTCTCCAAGTTCACTCTAACAGGATTTCATCAAATTAAGGCTATGTGTGTTCATCCAAGAATTCTTCCAGAGGAGTCTCACCATATATATGAGTTATGATATCATCCAAATTCACACTATCTCCACCATGATGCACTTCATCAACCATAGAGCATCATATATAAGAGGGTTCTAGATGAAAATTAATTGAATGTATGGGTAATACTTGATGTCAAACTCTACCAGTTTATTGTCTCTTATTTCAACTTAGCATGTATGCACCATACACGTGTGCATCCACACATAGTTGAATATAACTTTTGGACCCATAAAGAAGGTGGTAATGTGTCAAGTCTTCTTGCCCAATTATCTTTGCAACTCTGAATGTGTACCTGTGGGGACACCTTCCCTTCATAAGACAATATCTTAAGGGGGAGATTATCCTTAACAAAATTGGTAAAGAATACAACCTAATAAGTTATCTATATACGCATCCCACCATCACGCTATCATTCCTCTTAAGGTGTAAACTAGTATATTTCTCTTATGACCCTCATTGTGCATCTTTTCTTCTATCATGTTTAAGAAGGTTTCATGATTTTCCTCTCTTGTGTACACTGGAAGTACAATTCTTCCTAACCACCTTATTATTCATGGTATAATCACCTTGGTCACACATCTTCTGAACCATTTACCTCTACCAACTCTAGAAATTCAAAATAACCTTTGAACTTAGCTCTTTGTATCGTGATGCTAACATTCTTCAAAACTCCACTAGGAAATTCCCTCATCTTGTTTGCCATATACAACACACTAGAGGAGGGCTGTAATGCTGGCCTTCCCATTCTATTACAGGCATCTATGTAAGAACATTTACTTTGATGCATATTTTAGTGAGGATGTTACTTACCAGCCAGCCATCGATCACTGCATCTAGAGTTATTTACTTATCATAATCATGGTTCTAAGGTGGAATATTTGTATGGAGTATCTGTATATCCTTGTATTATTCCATGTTTCAAAAATTTTCATGTAACCATTCACTTAGCAATGGTAAAATGTTTTCTTGTCATCCAATACACTACTCTGAGTTCATCAAATTCCTTGTCAGGTACTTTGGTATCCTTCTTGCACTCTATAGTTCATGCTTATTATTTTAAACATAACATTTTCCTTTATAGATCATTGATTAGGAGTATGGACTCCTAAAGAAATTCCTTATGTTACCATGCATTAGGATACTTTCTTGGTTTTATAACTTCCTCATTCCTAATAAGTGGTTTGGACTTCACCTTCTCTACCATGCGTGAAGCCTTAACGCATGTGATCATCAATACTAGCTCTTTCTTAGCCACTACTAATTTCTTAGGCTTCAATTTCCCTATTTGGTTCACTCAACTTGTATCATTACTATGCATTGCTAATTATTAGTCTTATTCATATGCACATATAGATTTAGATAGTCTTCTACCTTGTTTCCCTTTCCATAATACTTGTAAGATAGATTCTTTGGGCACTCAAGTTGATAGTGATCAGGAGACCCACATGTATATCATGTTCCTCTTCTGAATCTACCTCCACAACCACCTCACTCTCTACCATGATAACCTCCTCGATACCCCACCTTTCTGTTCTGGCTGTAACCATGGTTCTAACTATCACGTGACTATAGATTTACCTCTGTACTCGTCTGGCGCAACCCCATCTCACAAGCCTCTTGGAACTAATCAATCAAGTGGCACTAAGAAGTATCATGCACATGTGTATTGAAATATTTTCAATAGAATGATATATTCTTCGGTGTCACACGTTGAAGGAATGGAAATTCCCAAAATCATGGTCCTTGTGACATATCTTGCAAGCTGAAAATAACCAACACACATTCCTATATGGAAAACTATTCTTTGTATGCCCTTCCACTTCATAATCTGTACACCACATTCTATTGCATGTGTCATGTGTTGAAATAGAAAATAGTTTCTCCAATTGAGTGGCCATGAACACTATCTATCTTCTATAAATGGGCTCACTGTAATATCCACACTACCAACTACCTTTACATGGAGGGTTGCTTCCAAGGCCTTGCATGAATCAATGAATTTCTTGTGTGATATTTCCCTCCAAAAAAATATTAGTAGCCCACTAAAAAATCACTGCTCGTGCTAACTTTGGTGTATGTCATATGAGAGATTTGAAAACAGGGTTTTAAATCATGCATCATATTCCTAGACAATTTTAGAGAGTCCTTTCTTAATATCCTTTAGTGCATTATGCTCTGTTTTTGAAACTCAAGGATGTGGAACTTTTCCAAAAAAACATTACAAAAAGTGTTATAATCCACTGCAGTATGATGTGGATAATATTTCCTATAGAAACTATGCATGTATCCCCATAAGTCATCACAAACCAAATATCCTTTCTGTTAGAGGTTGTGATCTCCATAATAGCCCACACTTTTGCATGCATGCTTTGCTACATCCTCCACTCCTTTGAACTCAGTTAAATGAAGTGACATCTCATAAAAACATGTGGTTGTTGTTGTGGTGGTATAGGTCCTTATCCCTGATTAGGAATGGATCATGATCATGATCCTCCACTAGGATTACCTCCACTTAGGGGAGGACCAAAGCCTCCTAAGTCCACTGGTGCTGGATCTATCTATGGAGATGTAAAAGAGACGCTCTGCATGGTTTTGGTGGAATTTAATTACATGCCAATAGTCTACCCTGATATCCCACCTATCCGAATATATCCAGTGAGTAACATGCTGAAAATTTGGCTTGATTTTTTTCCTAATATATTACTTATAAAAAAATTCTATTGTCCGGATATCAAATCTTACTGTGTGACACTAGCCACTACCATAATGCTACTTTTATCTACTACACCTCCTGAGTTGATAGTAGTATGTACCTACCTATATCTTTGTCACAACGTGGTGATCCTCATTTTCCCACACATTGCTCAATGTCACTATGATAATCCATTATATGAACTCTTGAATCTTGAGTACCAAAAGCAAGGGCTAAGGTTCCGGGGTGGTCCAGATGTGTGCCAATGTTTTCCAACTCTTCACTAGACTCTCTTTTCTCTAATGTTGAGAGGGTCCTCCTACTACACTTTCCCAAAATGAGAGGGACATAGTTCTATGGCCACTCAATCCATATCAGGTCCTCAACACTACTTCAAACCTATTCCCCTTTGTCTCGCTACCTCTTCAATCTCCCTTTCTTGTGCATCATTGTACTTGCGCAGTCTTTCTTCTCTATCTAATGTTTCCATATGGCCTGCCACTATCCTTCCCAACCCATTTCCTTTTCCTTGCTCATGGTAGGGTTTATCTAGCCATTGATATGTTCTTAAATATGATTTCAATCATCACGATCTAGGTAGCAAGAACAAGTGCACATAAATACGATCCTCTAGGCTCTCAAAGAAAATGGAACTCATCTTCCTCTAGAAACAAATATGTAGAGATCAAGTATTCCAGAGTATAATTGTTTAGAAAAACTTTCCACAAATGATCGAATGTGTGCATCCATGGACATCTAAGCTAGAAAATGATTGATACTTAGTCTGATCCCACACCTAATTTCATCCAATCCTATTTCCTCAGTATAGTTCATATATTGCTAACCAATCATATAATTCTCATGGAAAGAAGCTAAAAAATGTATCATACAACACATCATACAGGGTATTTTCCACCCATTTACATGGATTGAATTTTTCACTAGTGGTGTATCATTGCGTAAAATATTCTTCTCCTTCATGTAGCCAATGTTTAATACTATCTAAGGACATCTGAAACTCCATATGTGCACCACATCTTGAGAGTTGAAATGAAAGAACAAAAATAGAACCAAAATGTTGTGTTGAATTCTAGTTCCAACACAACATCCTCATGGCCGACACATCACTTAAGAAAATATTGAGTGCTTACCAAAAGTGTGCACACCTCTACCATGTCCCTCCTTGTGTAAGACTTCTAAGATGTATTTCCTGCATTTATGGCCATCATAGCATGCAAATAATCCACATGAAGAATATTAGCCTACTGTAATATGCGTAGAAACAATAGATCATTAACCAAAAATGAGATCTATATTAATTATCTTCACGATGTATTTCAATTTACATAACCAACAACACAATCCTTTTCTTATACAAACTCATATGCACATTCCTGAACATACATAACAAACGTCGATGGTAATCATGAGAACATGCATATTAAAAATTGTGACTTACATATGTTCCAAAAACATATATATAGGGTGGGAACTTGTCCTTCACCACTTGACATGATTTTATCTAAACTTAGAATACTCTTATACATAGCTTGCATGCTTTCTAAACTTGTACATTCCTATACTTAGGTGTCA
The DNA here is from genome assembly GCA_019776745.2 of Taxus chinensis. Taxonomy (NCBI): domain Eukaryota; kingdom Viridiplantae; phylum Streptophyta; class Pinopsida; order Cupressales; family Taxaceae; genus Taxus; species Taxus chinensis. Next base: position 110,317,371 of record CM034151.1, read on the forward strand.
ACGTGTGGTTCTCCAAAAGTGGCATGCTTCCTTCTAGAATATCTATCCATGTTTGTGTGTTATAAATAACCTTTTTTTATTCCCGTCGCATGCTATAATTATCTTTGCATGTGTTTCCTATTCTTAGTTTTGCATGTTCTTTATCCTATTCTAGCCGTGCTTTATCCACACTTTTGTATTTTTTATCTTGCCTTGACAATCACATCAACCCGTGATTTTTCTTATTTTAATCCTATCCTATAAATCTAACTATCTCCTGATTATTTTGTTCATGTGCACGAACATTCACAAGTGCTTATTCATAATTCTAAATGAACCTTCACAAACTAATTTTTTTCAAATGGTTATATTTTTTCTTCCACGCAAAATCTCATGCACATCCTCAACCTTCACGCATGTCTCATACTTAGACATTTATTCAACCCAACAGGCATGATCATATGCTACACAATGATATGATTATTTTTACTGACAAGAAACATACATATCTCTACACACCCATAAAGTTAGGGTGCATGGTTGTAGGGTCCTCTCCCCTACTTGTTTCCTTGATCATGATACCTATTTCAATGTTCACATGTGCTTTTTGTCATGAATATGCACCATGCATATATATTCACAATGTTTATGTTACTATGATTATATTGATATTCATGATTTCTATCATGTATTTTGTAAACATTAAAATGTGTTTAATTATTAATGTTCTTTGCAAAATACTTTTTTAGTTGTTAAAAATGTTTGAAATTATAATTATTCCTTGGATAACATGTTCATACTTTCTTATCTACATTGATATATTTTGATAATGACAAATTCAACCATGTATTGTATACACTATTTATAAGGATTATCTTTATGCACTTTACATGTGCATTTAAATCCTTCTCCATCCCCATCTTACAAGGGAACATATAATGAGCTTACTTAAAATAATTAGATGGATTTTAGACATAATGCTCACATGTACTTAAACCTAGTAACATTTTATATGAACATAAATATTGTACTAATATTAAATTTATAAAGATTCAAAAAATCTATTTAGGACACATTGACTAAGGCATTCAAGTTATTCCAATTTTATCCTATCCTTTCAGAGAAATTATTTTCTATCCCCTTTCAATATTTTTCAAAGATATATCAATAATTTTGGTGCTATAAATTAATGTTTTATTTCATCTACAATTAGATTTATGACATATTTAACATTTGTACAACTACATTTCTACCATATATTTTGTCCTATTTAGTCATTTTGGACAATATTTCCTTGATGTAGTTTCTTAACCTTAGTTATCTTAGCCATATATAGTCATTTTTCCTCACTAGCACCTATCTAAGTTTTTTGGCCTCTATATCCTCTATGTTGTTTCTTGACCTTACTAGTATTTTACCTATATATTCATTTTAATTATTTTGTCTTTTCTATGTATATTCATTTGATTGATATTTTCTTTCCACAATTCAAAATATCAAATATTTTCCATGGGCATTTTGCATGACCTCATCCTTGATTAAGACACCCTCGTTTATGAGATTTTTATATGACATCCTCTTTGATAAAGGTCGCCTCTCTATACTACATTTTTTTTGTGTTACCTCATCCCTGATAAAAACTAGCTCCCCATTACAATTGCTAATTTTACCTTTACCAAAGAAAATACACTTCACTCCAAGAATTTTTAGTAGTTATTTCAATTGGGGAATGTACACATGATGAAACTCATCAAGTGGTTACTACTGTAGCAACATGGTCGAGTATGAAAATCATGTATGTTCTTCATGTCTTCATTCTTTTCAAGTTTTCAAGATATTTAATTATTTCAAGATATTTAATGATTTAAAATAGCCAAATTTCAAATTTCAATTATTGATCAATAAATCACTTCCACTTTTTTCTTGAAGATATTTATAAGTGGAGAAAAAACGTGGTTTCTCAACCACAATCAACCTAGTATCGATATATTCATTTTTTACATCTCCTTTTTCTTTTAATCCAACAATTTTCAATACCATATGATAAGGGGAAATTTGTATTACCCTAAAATTGGATTGAGACGATAAAAATAATAATTTTGACACCTTTATAGAAATTTGGTCCATAAATACATAATTTAACTTATTCACACATATTTCCCCATTTTTAACACTCTCTATCCATTAGTTTGACTCAAATCTTTAGTTTAGCATTACTAGAAAAACAAAAATCTATATAAATGTTCACTTACCTTTTAGAAATCCATCACACATGTTATTTTAGTTTTGAGTATCATGACATCTGAGTAGCTTCATGGGCTTTAAACAATTTTGGCCGTAAACATGTCCATGTGTCAAATGCCCACCATTATCTTACCTAATGATCATAATTTCAAAACATGTGACTTGTCTTATAGTTGGAATTAGCATGCTTTTAGGTTTGAGTTAGTGGGAAAACTAATGAAAGGTCATATATTTAAAAAAAGGAAACCTAATCTATTAAAATCTCATAGGAATCATCTCATCACTTAGAGACATTGATTATACACTTTTTAAATCTTCTATGAGCATCCCTAGCTCAACCAAGACCAAAATTATGAAGCATACAAGGGTCAAATATCTTGTTGTTAAGTGCCAAGGTCAAATAATGAATTTTAATCTAAGTACATTTATTTTGTATTTCTAGTTGCATATCATCATAGGCTTTAGGAGAACTATGTGGGTTAGATCCCTCTTCAGAGTATTGGTATGTCAGTGCTAGTCAACCAACATGGATATTTTTTTCCATAAAACCCCAAAATGCCAACCCATTTTTAAGCTCTCTTATCTTCAAGGAAATATAAGCTATTTTTGACAAAGAAGAAGATAATTTAACTTCATTACAACATCATATTGTCAAAAAATATAAGTACAAATATAGGAGAACTTGTTCTCAAAATTTGAGCTCCATACATTTATCCCCAGGAAATTTGATTGTTTTCACATGTTGTCGATCATTATACTATTTGAGACAAACACATCAAAACAAAAACATGTCTACCGTTTTTGAAATTATCTAGAGGATACTTCTAGTCCCTAAAGTTTTCTAGGTACCTCAACGACTTTCTTCATAACTTTTATTTAGCATCCAAGCACCCTAATTCATCATCAACATTATTTTATTTGTGATTTTGTTCTATTTATATGCAATAATACTTGGTGTATATATTTATAGCAATAAAATTAATATAAGATTTAAGAGAAACACAATTTAGATGGTATAGAATTATGAATTATTACTATTCGAACTATTATTTAAATTTTTGATTGAATTATGCTTATGACGTGATTTTATTAAAATAACATTGTTGTTGCTCAAAGTTCTTCCAAGGTTATGTTTGGAATTATATTTCCTTATCTTCCACCATCACTGAAGGGTAATACCACTCCTAGTTGGGGATTTGTGCTAGAGATTCATTTGAAATGTGGTTAGAGGTAAAGATGCTAGATGATACTCTCACTCTAAATAATATGTTTACTTATCTTGACACACTTAACTAGAGGTGAACATTTCTTGGATATTATATTGTTAATTTATATCATTATAATTTTATTCTACTTACTAAAATTTTCAGTTTTTATATCTTCTATAAAAACATTTTTCAGTGATTATAATAAGCCAGTAGGTTTGGCATTTGTTCACTAAATGTGA